>DWHO01005174.1:0-10500 GCA_018247575.1 Eurytides lysithous rurik | reverse complement strand
ATATCAGTTGTCTGATTACCATAGTACAGGCTCTGCCTAGTTTGGGATCAGATGGCAATGTGTGAGATGTCCCATGACATTAATACGTCCCCATGATATTATTATTCGAAAATACAAAAGCACCTATTGGTTATTTCAATGGAGAATATGAGAATTTTAAACCCAAGTATCTCACATCGTTACACTCTATTATACGTTATATTTTATTGCGTTCCGATCTCAAAGTTATGGTGCGTTGATCGGTAACGTGAATCTAGGCTAAAGACCTGCATTCTCTGAGACAACCACCACTTAATCCACGACCAACTACGACACACGACGACGACAAGACCACTTTGCTAACGCACTTAATCACTCAATCAGACTCTCATAACGTTGGAATTCACGATGAACTCCAAACTGACGTTTCCACGTTCTAACAGTAATAGATTGAAGAGCTACAGATTATCAGCGGCGCCATTTCCCCGTGTCCAACAATCGTAGAGAGCTAGGAAGTTTCTTTGCATACTCGGACGGGCCCGTGGAGATTCGTGGGAGTGTTCTAGCGAGTGCGTGTGAACGGACCACAATGGATGCACACATGATGCGCCGAGCTCTGATTCAGAGGAGACATTACGTCGAACAATGCCAGATCGGGGCAATGGCGCAATCGTACGATAATTATGCATTTACCGCGTAGGCGGCATGGGAAACTCGCCGACGTTTCGACCCTGCGACAGCAATTTGTTGCACGGGTGAAATTTTACAATAAGCCTTTCAGTGCGAACGCGCTCGCGTGACATTCCTAGCGATCACTGACAGATTGAATCAAACTACAACTCGTAATAAATGCCCCTTGCATATTTCTGTCGTTTCTCCTTCTTTCGAACACTGTGATTTTTATCAAAGATATAGTTTCTGGAAAGAAAAACTACATTAACGGTGGAAGAGCCACACAGCTGCTCCCGCTGCTGAACAGGCCGGCTCGAACCGAATAAGTACCACGACCTCGCAGAAAATCGGCGTAAAGTAGAAGTATTTGCGCATCCGCATTTCGTCCTGTGAGCGAGGTGGCCGGTGGTCCATCTTTCTCCCTCTCTCACTCCCCCTTACTCACACCACTCCCTACAAATCTTTCATACACCCTTCCCCCATAAAAATTCCCCCCCTAAAGGAAGACAACGCGTTTGCAAGTTCTGTAATGCTACAAATGTCCATGGGCGGCGGTGATCGCTTAACATCAGATGAGCCGCTTGCTCGTTTGCCAGCCTACTCAATAAAAAAAACTCACGCTACTGTTTATTGTAAAAAACACAAAAATGTCCTGACATGCAAATTCACTCGGGCAATCTTGCGAACAGGAAAACGTTATGGAAGAACCAAATAGAAAAAAATTAAATATAAGAATACCAAGAAACAGCACTTAACGGTTGTTAAGTCCTGACACCGTCAGGTGATGTTTCAATACGGTTCTTATTTACTTTTGTTAAAAACATTATCAACACTAGAAAAGAATAATCCTTTACCGCAGTGGTGATCACGAAACGGGGGTTGTAATATCATGGCGTTGGTAATGAAATTACACAAAGTATTAAAAAAAACACACTGATAATAATAAATGAAATGAAAATACGCTAGACATAATATTACAAATTCCCATAGGTAGCGTTAATCCTGCTTTGTACAATAATAGATAAATCTACTATTCTACTACTATACTACTATTTAGACTTAGACGTAGAAGCAACCATATTGATTACTGGTGAAAAGTGGTGGTTGAAACATTTTATGTTAAAAGGAAAGAAAAACACTTAAATCTTACTTAACACTTTACTTAAACTATTATTGCAAACTCTGTGCAGTCTACAAATTAAATGAGACAAATTATTAACTGGATATATTAACGTAAAATAAATAGTTTCATTTTAAAAAACATCGATATAACACGTCAGTGCAAAATTTGTAATAGTAAAATGTACGCACTATACATAGTAAAAGTAAAATGTACCTTACTACGTATCGAGGGTAATTATTCTTCAAAGGAAAAAAGGTTAATCTCGTTAAACTATTGTCTTGTTAAGAAGTTGCTACTGCTTGACCCAGTTAGAGATTTACTCGAGTCATTTCTTTCCCGCTCTTCCGTAACGGAATATTGATGTTAATCGTGTTTACATTTGATAACACACGATCACATCTTTAATGGCCCACGTTTGACAGTTTTAATGTGTTGTGTTTAATATGTCTTTTTTAAGAACAGAATTAAAATTGTCTATATTAACGATTTTATAAGTAGTCCTGCCACTTACCACTCTCGCTGAGCTCGCCAGGAGGGATACCACTGCATTGAAAGTTATTCTATCGCCAATTATACATATATAAAATCTACTATCTCATTTTTGACTGTCCCATCACTGTGAATTTCGTGAAGTGTTCGAAATATCGGGAATTTAAAATCTAATAAAACAGGAAAAAATCCGTAAATCAATTTTATTTTTACAATTTGTAGCATTTGTAGTGAAAACAAGAAATCATTATGTTTCGTTTTTTTTTAATAACATCATTAAATTACTTTTTCGAAAATATTTGTAACGTTTCGGCGGCAACAAAACAAATCTTAGATTGAGCACAAAATCCCTAACGATCGGTCCCGCCGTATTGTGCCCAATTACATTGAATTCGGCAAGGTCCTGCCCCGTTGGCGTGATGCACGCCACTTTCGGCGACCGAACGACAACGGTGGCTTTGATCGCCCGCCATAACTTCGACCGAGATAACCCGTGACCCGGCATACCCTTGTTTTAGCCGTACTCGGAATAATGACACAAGACGATGAATATTTTCACTGCGAGTTGTTGGCATGTCTTCGAGTTTTTTAACGTCTCTTATCTTCTTTTGATTGACGATTTTTGTGCTTTCAACATGTGCGTAAAGCTTCTTTGGAATACCGAACTTGTAGAAATACTAAATTTCCACGAATTGAATAGACTCTACGCCAGGAGTCTATCCAATTCTAGTCTACTCTACTCTACATTCATCATCATGAGTTGATACAAATGAAGCCTGAAGTCTATCGGCCGTCAAGGGATTTTGGCAATCGTTAAAAATGAACCGGATCATTTTCAACCGTTGCCAAAATCCCGTAGTACCTGTAGTATATATGCTAATATATGTGTGTTTCTTTATATATGTGAAGTATATCTCTCTTTATTTCATCTAAAACATAAATCTACGGACCCGAGAAATCGTATGTTAGAAGAAATTAAAATGAGCAACGTGGTTATTATTGTTGATTAACATTTTAGATTATCTTAGGTTGTGTTTTTTCAATACTTGAATGGTAAATACAGTATTGATTTACTTTCGTTAGATAAGGTATTGTGTTAGTTGGGTCCACTCTAGTCAATTTTAAACGAACCTTATAGAAACAATATACATTTATCACTGCCAATAGAGTATTTATAAATTTTAAGATGTGATTGCGACTCTTTCGACTTAAATTTGATAGGTGAAAAGTTGTAAATGACCCGATTAAGTTTAAATCCTCTCTCCAAAATGTACGCCGTGGAGCACATAAATGTTCGCAAAATAAAGGCAATGTATCAACCCCGCGCTGTTATTTATGTTCGACTTTGATTAACCCTTTCGCTACGAGCCCCGCCTAAAGACGACATCCGCGCAACGATTTGTGTATGAATTTCGCCTATAGACGACGTCAGTGTATAACACTCGACCATTTATCCATGAGCCCTACGATGTGTTCATTTTTACGATGTAAGTTCGAACAGCAATTTACCTAAGCGCGACAAGCACACTTTTCGGCGCAGTGTGGCCCGGAGTGACCCGAGCCAGAGCACACTGCTGTAGGGAAAGGGTTAATGCTTTAGTTAACTTAGGTTACAATTTACGAAACATAGTTTGTGGATATTCATCTATTATTGTCACTTCATATTATAATACGATAGTGATTGAATAAGGCTGAAAGTACAACGTCTTAAGAATATTAATAGAAGTTAGCGAATTTTACCGTCATCCAAATTTAATTAATTGACAATAACTTCATTACACATGAAAGGTGTTAATTCGATCTATTTCTACTAGTTGGTGGGTACGGGATCAGATTATGCTCCAGACGACGCGATTATTTTACACATTTGTCAACCTATAGGTCCTACCTATAAATTATCTTTGACATAAAACGAAACAGTATAAGTACAATATTGGCCGAAACGTCTAAATAACGAGGCTCCTAAAGTGTTGTTGCTTCGCCCGTTATAATTTTTCATTTTGGTTTTGTAATAAAGAGTAAATAAATAAATAACTGTACTCGCGTCCAGTCCAAGAATTAAGTCCGCCCGTTGTAATTTTTCATTTTAGTTTTGCAATAAGGAGTAAATAAATAAATAAATATACTCGCGTCCAGTCCAAGAATTAAGTCCGCACTTTGTAATATTTCATTTGGTTTTGCGATAAAGAGTAAATACATAAATAAATAGTGTACAGTCCAAGGTTATTATTCAGATTTTCTCTGACATTTTTATATGATGCTTTTTTTAAATATACCCTCATACACGTTTCTGTTTCTTACGGAGAAGAAAGAAAAAAAGAACACCCGGTAATACAGGGCAGCGCTGTAGAAAATCGTATGTCAATGTCTTTTTTGGTTTTCCTTTTTTTTGCTTTTTAATAGTAAACTTTGTATAGAATACATAGACCGCCTGGGGTATAAATTGCTTTGTCTAGTAATTATACCGCCGAGCAGTTGTGTAGCACTACTGCTGCAGTTTAAAGTGCAATGTTTCTAGAGAAACATCTTAGTATTATCTTATCTTGACAGGCGTTGATGCTTTTAGCCTATGCGGCTCTATAAAGCTTCATCGGATAAATTTTGGCATTAGGTTATCGTACCCAAACCATATGGTGCCTTTGGTTGGACAAACGCAGGATGGCAGTAAACTAAATTTTGAGCTGTTACAGTTCAAGGTACTGAAAGATACTGGGATTTATGAAAAATTCTATCGCTCACTATCAGATACAAAACTTGTTCTTTTCTTCACTTGATATAAACTGTGCCGTGGTACGTACAACGTAATATAAAGACAATATGACGTTAATTATACTATCGTATCTATCATCCCATAAATGAGGAAAACGGGGTCAGTTCTGATGGTATCAACAACATTTTGCCTCTTGTAATCAGTGGCGGTACTACTATACAAGCCCAAAAGTACGGCTTACCCTACTAAGGAGTAAAATTTATAAATCTTAATAAGCACATAATTCCCGCAACGCTCGAATTTAAAAATATATTATTGTTATGGAGTTATATGCTAATTAAGTTTTATAAATTTTACTCCTTTGTAGGGTAAGCCGAGCTTTTGTGTTTGTATGATAGTACGGCCACTACTTGTAATGTCCGTCAGTTATGCTATCACTCAATGTTAGGTGAAATGTCCACTCAAAGCGTTTTCACCGAATAAAAGTCTACTTGTTACGATGCCAAATCACCGTTCCGTCTACCATTTATTCGCACCGCGTGCGTAGTATTGATTCATTTATGTACTCGTGATACACTCGACGTGGCGCAGGTTATTTTCGATCCGATGGCCGGTGCGAACGTTTATAATTTTATTGTCCATGGCCCTGCGTTATCGCTGCTAACAATGTCAACGGAGTGAACGTTTCTATCCGAGTCATTAGACGTTTTGAAACGCCGGGAGTTGGAACTAGGGCGGGCTGTCGTAATCATCTTTTTGTCAAGTCTATTGTTGATCCGAGGACAATGTTGCTTATTAAAAGAAATTACGTATGACATCACCAGGACGTATAAACTAATTATGTCTATGGGGTCTATCTATCTATCTATTTATGTATTATTTATATATCTATTTTTTGCGGTAAACCCTAAAAAAATATACTTGGACGAGTATTCATCCTTTACTAAAAATACAAAAAGTCCTAGTGTACATACGTTTTAACCGAAATGTTGAATTGCAAATATACATCAGATCTCTCTCTCTCTCTCTTAATGTCATATTGCACTTATAGCAGCGTCTTTCGAAAAAATTGAAAAATCAAATTAGCTTGCGATCTAATGCAAGAAGCGGCGTGGCTTTAAAGCAACGTGCAAAGAGAGCACTTTGAAACAGAAATGCGGCGGCGTCGACGCGGATGTCGCCGGATTTAGACGCTCCCCGAGCGAGCTTAGGGTGGTGACACATTGGGATGACAAAAGCAATAATATTTACTAAATGTGGCAATAGTTTTATAGAAAGAGTATGCCTTAAAGGTGTTAAATCAGCTCTTTATAATCCTTAGTAGAAGGTATTTGTTAAAAAGGATAAAGTGCGATGAAAAAAGAACACTTGGCCACCGTGATGATCTTATGTCTTTTTTTGTCCAAGACACATGACACATAACTCTCATAATATAATCAATTAAATTGTTTGTAATGTTATCATGTTAATTATTTCTTAAAGATTTTTCAATGGGCATTAACTGTCTCTGGCTCTCTATTTAGTCAAATTACCTATGGCTTCAATCAAACATAGTTGTAGTTTGAATTACACACACAATTGCCCCTTTGTTTAAATACATTTAAATATATTCTTAAGAAAAAAAAATCGCAATCTCACTATAGTCATTATTCACTTTAATTTCTTACTCGCAGATCAATATCTCGCAAAATATCCCTCTCTGATGATCTTATAAAATAATGCTTATGCTCGTCAATATGAAACAAGCCTAAAGGATTTGCAACGGCGCGTTCGCCCGCGTTTCGAATTGTCTGCACTAATTCTGTCGTTTCAGCAGTTTATGGACGGGAAACCTTTTACAAATAAGTGCCAACTACAACAAACTCACACTGTACCTACATACATACATACATATCGAACACATCCTTTTGATGCACTGTCGCTCTCATAAAATCTATAATTAACAACGCTTTTTCATCTTATTTTTATTCACTATAGCGGTTTTCATAATATCGGCCATTAATAAAACTCTTCCCATCTTCCTATTTTTAAACGACATCCTTGTTATAGCTGGCGGACAAAGACGATGTCCATTCCAATGATCGTTCCGAAGGTTTATTTTTACTTTTATCGCACACTCTTTTTTAATAGATATATAAAATAGTTTCCGTTGCTATTTCAATACTAGGAAAGGTTTTAAACTTTGGGCATTACCTATAAATTTATGTCTGCTAAACTTGATGTTAATAGTCAAATTTTCTGTTTGCACTCGTGCAGATATGTTGTTCTTATTGAACTAAAGAACTGAAGAAGCAGTTTAGATGTCAACAACTGAGGATTACTGTCTTTGATGACCTGTAAAAATAATACAAGATGTATTATTTTTACAGGTATATACTGTATATAACATACAGGTATATAATGTACATTATATCCCGGTTACATACTGTTTACTGCTACTATCAAACTCACAAGTAAATAATCTAAAACACTAAAAACTTAGACATCTGAATCCTCCTAGTGGCCCTCTACTAGGATTGGTTACATTTACACTCCGGATGAAACATAAAGCTTTGAATACTTGTATGTTTATCTAGTCTCCTCCGTTGAAGGTGACACTTGTGTTACCAATCTTGATGAGATAGCTACAGCTTCTTAGGTTTAGAATCTCTTCCCCAAATCCACCTAATTTCGACCACCGTTCGTCTTCTGTCCGGTCTCGGTCTAATAAAGTATTGTAAAGCGCCATGTGCGAATTCATCCTGTCCGTAACACTTCCGGTCGAACTCCATTCCAGTTAAGGAATTCAATTGGTATTGTATAATGTGAACAGGCTAAGGCGAAATTGGACCGAGAACGAATTGTGATCGTCATTGTGTACTAGAACGTAACTCCGCAGGCAAGGGTGTATCCCAATTACCCATTTAGGAGAAAAATGCATATGAACTGGACTTTCTTGGATGAGCCGACTTATTCATGCCACAGCTGAGGCTGATGAATATAAATTTTCTTTTGTTTCACTTAGTGACAAGTCGAGCAAATTGGACATAAAATGACGAGACAAGAAAGTCCTGCGCCTGACGGTTAGCGGCTCGCCTGCCCGTAACAACAGAGTGTTAAACAGAACGTGCTTAACTCATTGGCGCAGATCTCGCAGAGGTTTTAAATGGTATATTTTTAAAACTTAAAATGTCTCGGGACAGTAATTACACACACTGGCAATATTGCCCTTAAGTTCTGACACAATTCACTACTTACACATTAACGCTTGAGGGTAGAATATTTGGGAATGCAATGGTAGCACCCCCGCGGACTCTCCAGGTGTGCGGTCGAAGGGCTACTCTCAATCGCGACGACGTATCGCGTGGCATGACGAGTGGCGAGAGAGAAACAACAGTCGCTGTTTATGCTATCTACTATTTATGTAAGAAAAATTATACGAAAAATCATTTTAGTGTAGCATATAAGTACAAAAATTTCCTCTTTCCTATCCTGAGCCGGCTGAATTTGAAGCAAAGGGTTAAATTGCTTTACAGCGTTCATCACTTTGACATTTCAGATGTTAAATCGCTAGGACCCGTAATTTTTTTGAAAACATTGAACATCAAATCGAAATACAATGAGTGTCGTTAATTCTTCAGCAAGGTAATATTGCATATTACAAGGTAATAATGCATATTACAGCCCTGCCGTAGAATTAACGGAATAATTGGTAACGATGTGTTGCTACTGCCCTAGGTGGTTGCTACAAAAGAGATATTATTATAGACAGCCAATAATAAGCACGGGTTTACCGCCGTTATTTCTTCGCACCAATCATGGTTGTTATTTTGATTTGATGTTTCCTAAAAACGAAAAATATTTTTTATTAAATTGGTACATCAAAAGTTTTACATTCCGTGGCCACAATTGATAGAGCACAGTTGTGTTACTAATATAGACCGTGATGTGCTACCACCAATCTATAAATATCTATGTACAATTAACACAACCTGGAATAGCACTCAGCTGTACCATTCTATTGTGAAACTATTCTTGCCGCGTGGTTTTGGCCGAAACTTTATTTAGAAATTTTGTAATTATACCGAATGACTTTAGTAATATACAACTGTGAAACACAGTGACATTATTAAATAATGATTTTTTACAGTTTATCAGGATTTTTTTTTTGCTTTTAACGTTTTTTTTAATGCTTTATTTTTTTATAATTACGCAAAACATTGATCTTAAGTTTAGATTACGTTACAACTCGTAACGCTACACAGTGTGTATTTAAAAAAAATGTCCAAACGATATTAAATGTCCAGAAAGCACCTTATAATTTTTCATTATTTAAGTTTTAATGATACAATTTACCATATACTTTACTTTACTTACTACATCGTACGTAGTAACGTATAATCAATACGTAGTAAACGTTACTAAAGAATGGGAGCACACAAAAATTATTTATATTCAAATGGTTTAGAATTTATTTTAATGTAATTAATTTATTTTAATAAATAAATCAGACTTCTCTCGAAGTCGTCTATTCTTACGTGACTTCCACCAAATGATTCTTAAGCTTTGCTTTACTGATTTAGGTTTTAGTATAAGGAAAAAGGCAATTATCACTTTCTTGTAGATTTACATAAATATACATACGGTGTACATACAGCATATGATAATCTTTTTTTTTAATATTATACATATTTACATTAATAATGCATGCATGTAATATTTATTTCGTAAACAGAATTAATAGTTACATAAAGTTGGTTGAAGCCATACTTTTAGGCGCGGTTTGCCTGTGCCAGAATACTCCGATCTTCATTGTTTACATTTCGTTTGAATAATCAATAATTTAAATTACAATGACATAAGTATGCAAGGTAAACAAGGCTCTTTAACAGAGACCGAAACAGAAAATATAAAATGTATTATTATTGATTTGAAAGTAATGTGAATTAAGAGACAAACAAACAAATTTCCCCTTTGTTACCTTTTAGTGTGATTAAAATTGTAAAACATAGTAACGGACAGAGTCAACTTCTCTGGAGAGCGTAACACGCTTCGGAGCAGGTGATTCGAAGGTCCTTGGACCCGACGCGTGCCTAGCGGGCCGGCCTTGTGACCTATTGCTCGGCCTTGCGAATGCGCACAGGAATGCACTGAGCACACGCAGGTGTCCCCTGCAGGGGCCCCTCGAACAATTGTCCCCTTAATTAGTCGTAACACTGTTCGCATACAGACATACGCGTTCGGAAATTATTTTTAACCTACGTTTCGAGACACTTCTCGTTTTTTTAACCGACTTTAAAAAACGGAAGAGGTTCTCAATTACGACTATATTTCTTTTTATGTGTGTTACCTCATAACTTTTTACGGGGTGTACCGATTTTGATGATTCTTATTATATTTGAAAGCTGTTGCTTGTCTTGTGGTTACGTATAAATTTATAGCGAGGTTCGACGACTAGTTTTTGAGTTCTCCCTAATTTAAAAATTATTTATATGTGTATCGTATGTATGTTTATGTATTTTACAATATATATATATATATATATATA
>DWHO01005173.1:0-10502 GCA_018247575.1 Eurytides lysithous rurik | reverse complement strand
CCCCCCCCCCCCCCCCCCCTTTTTTTTTCAACCCCAACACGGCAAACGCGATTTCTGCCTGTCTCGGGGGCGCGGCGATGTGTATAACAGACACCTCCACAATCACCCACCAAACCCCCCCCCCCTCTGCTTAAAAGCGAAGGCACTCTCCAGGGGCGACTTAAACTCACCATAGTGCCATTCCTCAAACATGGCGCCAATGTACAACTTCGTGGAGCCACCATTTGTAACTTGTCCGCTAAATTTGACCAAATAAAGGTCCACTTTAGCGGACAAGTCCCCAAACTGACTATCCATAAACCCCGTGTTCTTAACAGGACTAGCACCTCCATTGTCACCGACTCTTCACCATCGTCTCCTTTTTGGATCGGCCCTACCTCGAGTCTCCTCGACAAATCCTAACTTCAAAGAAATTGTGGGGAGGGGGAACATAAAGGGGAGAGCCAGGCAATGGACCACCGGTCACCTCATCGGTTGAAATGCAGAAGCACAAACACTTCCACTTTACGCCGATTTTCCGCGAGTTTGTGCTACTTATCCGGTTTAAGCCGATCCGGAATCTACTACCATGATAATTATTTTTTTCAGAATCTATATCTCATCGACCATCTGAATGTCAGATTTAATATTATCGTATCAAGAATAATAAAACATGATCTTATCCTCTATGTATTTTTAAAACAACACAACGCCTGTCGCAATTTCATAGCTAAACTTAACCCTGCATTCCACATTTTCTAAAAATACTTAATAAATGGCTTTATATCACGGTGCAGTAAAACTCTCAAAAATTAAGCCTTCAATAAACTCGCTCTTGATACAAAAAGTCGGCTATTCCTTTTTGTAAATAGAACAATTTCAACAACTTTTCATTAATTTAATTTCAACAATTCCATTAAAAGTTTAAAAATAAAACTGTTAAAAATATCTTCACAAATTTCATTTATCGAGATGAACAAACAAACTTATGATGAGAACGTTAATATAAATTGAGGTCTGTCTAAACAATTCAGACATAAGTAATCAGTTGCTTGTCCAAAGTTCCATACCAATATTTAGTCAATATTATATCTTACGAAAATGAGATAGTGAAAATTGACGTATAAACTTACCTATGCAACATGTAGATGAAATTGAAGAGGCAATTTAGAGATGCCATCATTAAATCAGCAAATGACAGATTAACCAGAAAGTAATTTGTCACTGTTCGCATCCTTCGATGAGCTGTTAATATGGGAAATATATTAGTACAGTCAATTATGTTACTCAATTTCTAATACACATAATTTAACATTATCTGAACTCGTAACGCAATTAATCAGTCATGTCAAATAAAACATCTACATTGTACAATGATCGAAATGTTTAAGATGTGACAGCTCATGGTTCTTTTACCTGTTACTATCCAGATGACAATGGCATTGCCGCCAATGGCGACGGCCAACATGGCCGCGAACAAACACACCCAAGAGTTGTGCGCCCATAAAGGCATAGTAACAGAGACCGTAGGCGCCGGCGTGGGTGTTTTCGGCACAAGCAAGGTGGATGCACCAAGAGTGCTTCTATTGAAATCCATCTCCCACGTGTATACAACCTGGAAAATTAATGCTATTAATTTTTACATATACTCATGTATGAAGAAATTCGTCAGTTTAAATTAAAAGTGATACTCAAACCATTTCACGATAAACGTATTTTACATATGGCGGAAAAGTTAGTAATGCATAAGGACGACAATATCATCAGAAAACCAAAAAATCAATTTTATTAGGCTTATGTTGGCAAGGAATTTGCTATATATACAATTGATGCGGTAAAAGGAAAGAGTCGAAAAGAAAGAGGACACACATTAATGTTTTATGACTCTGATAGGTACACGTTGTATAATTGTCCGAACCTGACTTTCACAAAGTTGTAAGTTTTGGCAAGCAAAAAATACTGTCATACCTATACATATAATACCCCCCAACTATTCAATAATAGAATGATTTTTTTATGAGAACTAAACGCAAGTTGTACGAATGATATTAAGTAATGAGCAGTCATGATATTAGGTAATGGTAACACCAAAAACATTACCGAGTTTTATTCAAAGAAAACAACACGACCTGATAATATACACATTTCTCCATCATTGCCTCACATCTGGCAACCTATTGCGGAAAAAAGAATACTACATAGATAATATAGCAATGAACTCACATATGCCAATATTGTTGCTGATATTTTTAAGGAGGGCTTTTAAAGAAAGCCCTTTCAAATTCCTTTATAAAACCGACTTCATATAAGACGGTACCTCAGATTTTGTAAGCGGTATTTTTTACGACATAAAGGGACAAGACTAGCAAGTCGTCTGTGCGAAGTGGAAGTGTTTTTGCTTTCATGTTATATACAGTGAGTAAGTTGGCCGATAACCCCTATATTCTTCTCCTCCCATCCCCAAAATATCCCACCATAAAGGCATTTGAAAGTTCTTCAATCTTGCATTGTCCGGTTTTATTCGACAATTAGTCGTAAACCATCTCAGCTAATTTCGTGACGGGTTAATTCATGATGGATGCATCAGGAATTTGAAATCAAAGAAAACCTGACAAAATCGTTAAATTTCGTTTTGTTCCATACCCGCCATATTTATTCTGGCAAAATCCTTCTAATTTTATCTCAACGAATAGTGTGAATAATAAAAATAAATTTGAGTATTCTACTCTGAGATCAAAACGCTAGTCATCAATCTGAGATCAAAACCTTTAACCGTTGACTTGACATTAATACAACTAGTTACCTCAACGTCTTGCACCATTTGCTGTTTCTTGAAGTTGTGACGGGCGTAAAACTTTTCTCGTTCCAAGGTTACGTTGAATATGTGATCCATTACTTTTGCTTGCAAACCGTTTTTCTCATCTCCATGATTTGAAGCGAGCGATTCTTGAGGGAAACTCAAACATGAATTTACTTTATTCACAATTTGAAAAGAAAAAGACTTCAGTCACAATCAATTTTTTATTTTGGAAGGAACAGAAAAGCGCAAGTCGCAAAGAAAAACTTATTTTCTTAAAAAGCTGTTTATGCTTCGTTTAGTTGCGATTTATTTCAACGCGATCATATACCTGTAACAAATAAATTGTATAAAGATTAATTTTCGCAATTATTAAAAAAAATGTTCAATTTGAGCATTGAAATAGCAACGACGCGAATATTAAACATAAAACATTGACAAAATTATTGTAGCCAGAGAAGTGAAGGAACCAATAATTTGTGTAAAATATATAGATCGAAATTTATTTTATATTTTATATATTTACATAATATATAAAATATTAGGGGTTGCACACAGTTCGTTCGGGTTTTTTAATTCGGATTACTTTCCTGTTTTTAAAATTATTCAGAAACAAAAGGTATCTCATGTCACTTTCTCTCCAAAAAATATATCTCTACTATCTACATCTCGAGTGTGCTACGTCGTTAGTAAAGTTAGCAGTAGGTATAGCTTAAAGGTAATACAGGTTTCTGCCCTCACCTCAGACCACTCGAATGAGGAAGTAGAGATTTTGTACGAGGATATAGAGAAAGCCTAGAGAGAGATGAATGAGCGACGTTTAGTTCGTCCCCGTGAAGGTGTAACGTACCCTATAATAGTGCAGTATTGTGGAAACTGTTCTATGCCAATTGAATATTGTGAATATTATCCTGAATATGATAAATGTAAACAATGGCTGGAAAAGAATTTACCGACAGAATTCGAAAAAGTGAAGATAGATGAAGAAGAGAATGCCGGAGGCGAAGAAGAAAAGAAACGTCAAAAACGAGGCGGCAAAGGTATGCTTAAGTCTAAGAAAAAGGAGGATGTTCCTAAACTTGTACAAGTATCCCGTGCACCTCGAGGAAAAAAGAAGTCTGTTACTGTAGTGTCTGGATTAAGTACTTTTGGTTAGTAACACATCTAAAAATGTTAAAGTACAGCTGTTTTACACTGCTAATACAACTGACACTAATTTTTCAGATATTGACCTTAAAGTTGCAGCAAAATTTTTTGGCACAAAGTTTGCTTGTGGTTCTTCTGTTACTGGTGATGATGAAATAGTTATTCAAGGAGATGTTAAAGATGATCTATTTGATGTAATACCAGAAAAATGGCCAGAGGTAATTAATGTGTATTTTATTTTTCTATATTTATAATATTTCTTAAATCTATCCATAAATTCATCAGATTGATATTATTATATCAATCTAAAGAGTGTACAGCAGCTTCTGTAATAGCAAATTTGATCTGGTACAACTAAGAACATGCTTGCATTTGAGACTAGCAATAAGTTTACATCAATTCTTCTTTTTCTTTTCTTTTGGTAAGTGATATGACTTGCTTACCATCTAGGGTGACATCACGGCTTTGCCAAGTTGCCAGTTGCCAAGTAGTAATATGTAAGCACTGCTGTATATCCAGTTAGAAGAGCAATGCTGCCAGTATTACAATAACAATATAATGTCCTTGTGACAATTCCATCCATGGCGGCCAATCTACACAATATCAAGAGCACAGGATATATCACTATGCACAAGTGTATGCGTAGACACAGGTGCACTCACTCTTGCTTTACTCTCATAACCTGATGGAACGGATAACAAACACAACCAGAGAGAGTTCAGGCTCAGGCGGTGAAATTAAACCAACCTTTTAAATACGACTTCTCCAAGCTACCGCTAGATGGCGTTGACAAGAAGCTGGAACTGACTTTTTACATGCCCATACGACACATGGATCATCTTACTTTTCAAGCAATTGGATGATCATCCCATGCCCTAACCCAACTAAGAAACAACAACACAAAGTTGTTGCCCACCATGGGATTCGGACCCACAACTTCCAATTTGTCAAGCGCAGGCTTATACCACTAGGCCACAGAGGCAATTGTTGTTATTACTGGGCATAAAAGTATAAGCTCATAAATCTAGTGAGTGACAAGTACAGCCCAGGGCCAATCAGGTCCTGTGTGGCACTGGTCTGTAATGGACAGGCATGTCGCTTACCATCAAACACATAACTTGCTTGTCTTGTCACTTTAGCTCATAAAAAATAGTAAATAATATAACTAAAGGCAAATTTTGTCAAAGGTTGCTATTTAACTACTACCCCATGCATATTGTGGATGTAGGTGGCAAATCAAAAAATAAACACTTGTTATCGGATAAAACTTGAAAGCCCTTATGTATAAGTAGATGGAGAACTTGCATATTCTTGTTTAAATGTATATATGAATATTGCATGTATGACCTCCATATTTTGTAATGATAATGGAAAAGAGTAATATGAAGGTTATAATGAATTCAACAGTGTTTTTAATTTATTATTTCTTTGTAGTACCTTCAATATACAATTTTATTTTATTACTCATGCTAGTGCTTCTGTATTATTTATTATGCTATTATGTAAGCGGTGATAAGGTCTTTTTGACTATATTATTATATATAGATAATGTTATAGAGATACAATTTGATTTCTTTTTTTTTTTACTATGTTATTATTGCATAAAAATGTTTTTTTTCTTTTCAGATTGATGAAGACAGTATTGAAGACTTAGGTGATCAGAAAAGATAGTTACAGTCCAAGTGATTTGGTGTTATGTGGCATTGCTTTAATTTCTATTTAACATCCAAACAAATAGCTTAAACTGAAAAAATATGAGACTACATCAATCACTAAAAAGTATAAAAATAGAAATTGAGCATTTGATATGTTTTATTTATGATTTGGGCTTCACAATATATGTGATTATAAAATATTTTGTTTAAATTTTGAAACATTACAAAACACACAGATGTCTGTTTTGTATAAATATATCAACAATTGTTGACATATATAGATATATATGTCAACAATTAATGATATATTTATTTCTTATTAATTTTTCCTTTTTAAACAAGAGTGAATCCACTTTAATATGGACAATTGTCTGAAATAAATGATCATTATTATTCAATAGAATTCTTTGTTGCAAAGTTGTTAAAGACATACATTTCACATGGATAAAGACATATTAGAGCAATAAAATGGAGGAGCACTAGTGATCACTAATAAGAGTACCTTTGAAAGAGCTAAGTCATATGTAAATTCCAAGCAGGAAACTTGCTAAAATTGCAATAACAGCATAAAAACCAAAATTAAATGCTCATGTCCACAAAATCCCAATTTGTTTATGTGTGTAGGTTAAGGTAAGAGTATTCTGAATACTTGTAGTATTTAAAATCCAATAATCCCTGTGCTTTATATTGCTGTTGCTGGGGCTTCATAAGCATTTTGAAATCTAATCCCCATTTAATAACTTATCCTTTCTATAGAATATAAAATATTACGTTGGACATTGCTATTATGATAATTTGTGGCCTTTAGGGTTTACCTTTTTTTTTGCTCTGAGTCACGTAATCCCAAAGCTCCTGAGGAAGTGATAATTTCAGGACAACACATCAATATCTTTGATGATTCGTGACAAGCCGTACCTGCATACGTTATCAAATCAAATCAAAATATATTTATTCAAATAAGCTTTTACAAGCACTTTTGAATCGTCTTTTTCACTTTTTGTTTGTTAGGTAGCTACTACCGGCTCGGAATGCAGTTCTGTTGAGAAGGCTCAACAGTTGCTCTTTTAAAATACTGTTGCAATATGTTAAGCTTTAATACAATGTAATACCTATCCCACATACCAGTCAAACAATTAAGTTCCACACATTTTGATCTACCAATATCTCCTGAACAGTGTAGTAAGCTTTAAGCAACAAAATGTTTTTCATTTTGGTTTTAAAAGGGCCAAGTAAAATTTTGTGGAATTTTGTTAAATATGCGTATACTAAGAACCATAAAGGATTATTACACCTTTGGGAGATGAAATTGATGTGTTATAAGCTTATTTTTATTTCTAGTATTTAGGTGGGTCTCGCTGATTTTTATAAAATTATTAAAATTTAGACGAACAAACAAATATATATATATATATATATATACAGATTATTCACAATATGTACTTTGTAGTATATTGTGAAGTGAAAGTATATAGTGTGTGTGTCATTATTGTTCTTCCTTGAACAGTGCAAGCAGTATCAGTAATATCGCTATTGCTGTAACTACTCAAAACCTCGCGTAACTGCATCTAAGCTTCGAGAACCAGTAAAGATGTTTCGACAAACCGAATTAGCACGTGTCGTTTCAAACGGAGCCATGCGATTTTAAATTCGATTATTTTCTGACCGTTGTATAAGCCCTGAATCCTTTCATGCTCCTTTTATCCTTGTACGATCCGGATGATCTTCCGCCCTGGGATATTACATTTAAAATAACGAACATTACATGTTTTCTAACAAGATTTGACTGACTCAATAGTGACATAACCCCCGCTTTACAATTCGAACATCGTGAAACCATATCCCGCGAAGGCCTCTTAAAAAAAACAAGACATTTTGTTTCTCACTATAGTTAACACATTAGGAGTACACGTAAGATGATATATGCATCGGATAGCCTTTCAAAAAATAGAGCTTGATCATAAGTGATGGGGATTTATTTTTTAACAGGCCATTTATTATCCAGCCTTTTATCATCCCCATTACTTTTAACTTTAAGAGATCGATTTAATATCGCCGCCTCTGTACGTGGCCTGTTGTCGTCGCCAGGCGAATCGGGGTGTCCGTCCCATCGGGCTATGAGAGTAAAGGAAGATAAATGCGCTTAACTTACATCTACACAAGCACTTGTAAAAAAAAGTATCTCCTGCTCAGTTGACGCCTAAATTCGAATTTAGAATTCGAAGCAGTGGCCAAGATAAAATGGCTAGTTCAACAAAACGCCACTTTTATATGGAAGGACCCATAATCTTTATAATTGTAGTTAATATTTGTATAATTGTAGCCACAGTAGAATTTTTTTTTTAAAAATTAAAGAAATCTTTGGTCGATTTCTACGACTTAGTGATCATACATAAATTATTTGTGACGAGACAACCCAGTTGAGTTTGATAGTTGAATTCGTTTTTTTCGGCGTCTAGAGTCTTAGATTTTTGTCTCGATATCTCTAGAGTATAGTAGAAAGAATCGCGGAGAGTACTCCGCCTTGTGGAAGACATCCTATCAAGGAAATAATACTTGAAAGAGCCCCCTCGACGTTAATACGGACCTAACAATTCGATCGGTCGATCCTTAAACCAGCGTAGGTATATTTTTTTTTAAATATAAAGGGACGAGACGAACAAGTCGTTCGTATTATGGCAAGCAACACAACAAAACAGTACCACACAACTACCTGGCTCTGTGCTGCACTCGCTGCCCAGAGATTTAATACATTATATTTAAAATGCCGTGCCTAGTAATTACGCTGGCAGTATTACCCTTCAAACCGTATTGCTGATCTTGCACTATTGCTTGGTGGCAGAATAACTGGCAGTACAGTGGCATCCAGGCGAACAACGGAAAGTACGGTTCTACTGTTCTCCTATTTTCTTAACAATAAATACTTTCCGTCATATATAAAAAACTTAGAGAAGTTTGTATCTAAAAAGGCAAAGGTTTTTTCTTCTATATAATCGCTATAAAAAAACTATACTAGAAAGGTTTAACTATAAAAGTATAGGTACTCTTCGATAAAAAAAACTCGATACCATTCAGATTTAAGATTCAATGGACTAAGGTCGAATTTCGCTACGATGAAATTTGACAATTGTCTGGAATCTCGATTCATTATGACATTTGAACTTGAACGTCTTTCATCTCAGTCTGTGTGATTAACTATCACAGTGGCCTCAGTATTTATCACCAAACAAACGTATAATAAAAAGCGATATCGAAGCCTTGTTCACTTTCGGTATCTCGGTAATTTTATTATTTATTTAACCCAGCCACTGAAAAACTAAGCACTCTGCTTTGAAAATATATAAAAATAATACGTGTCCTCTTTAAATTACGTGATGAATGCAACCTATCTTAGGTTATGGTCCTCTGGATCCTACTAGTAGTACCACCGAATCATTCATAATTCATCGACATTATACGTATATTAATTTTAAAGAATGTATGCTTACTATGTATCTTCGGTGAATTTTACTTCGATAATCGCCCGGTCAAATTATGCTTATGCCGGTCAGGTACGTTGGTCCCTTTGCCCAAACCGATCAATTAACTGGGAAAAATGGATTAGGGGTTTAAATCTACAAGATCTCCTTATCTTAACAATATTTCTAACAAAACAAAGCCCCCAAAACCACTTTCTATACGATCTTCAATCTCGCAGCTCACAAACTTGACATTTGTCAGTGATTCCCCCCAAGCTGATCGTTGTGACCAACAATTGTTGATTTGAACTGCCGCATGGCGTCAGTATTTTCAGCCATATAGCTGCTACGGGAAATATCCCACCTACGATACATATAGGTGGAGTCACGAGAATGCTTTTGCATACTTTCGCGACAGCGGTAGCGCGAGCCGCAAGCAATATCAACTTTCCTCCTCCCTCACGACTCCGACTCAGCCGCAGAAGACCAGATGGTGGGCCAAACACGATTTTCGTCCCATCCCGTGCCCAAAATGCACCCTTCTGGCCAGCCCAACTACAATCCGGCCATATTCGGGTCCCTCCTAGCATGGCAGTGGGTGACCTGGCCACGGTTACTAGAGTCCCTCCGCCACCACAGGGTGAGAACCAGCTAGAGGGGACCTCGTTGCCAGCCTGCATGCCACGAGGAAGTGGTACTTATCCGCAGCTTTTCCAACGGATCCTCCTTTCGAATACATGACTGTCTTATCGGTTGCGGCCATAATTCGCGATCTCAAAAACCGCTCATCACCCGGTCTCGAACTTTGTTGTTACTACGATGCTCCAAATAAATAAAACCCCTTCATCCCTCTTTATCGTCGCGAAAGCTTCTAATAAAGTTTGTACAATAGCTCAATATACAAGTTTTACTCTTTAAGACTGCCAGACAGACTCGTACACATCATACTATCCTACCTGTGGAACCGTCAGTTTTGGTTCAAAGTCAGGAATTCCATTTCTAGCTCCATAAGTATTAGTAGTCTCAGCGCCTCTCTTCTCGCAATATTCAACCAAAATGATACAAACACATAGGGTCGAGTTGGTTCTATACGGTGACGATACTACTTTATACGCAACTGATCGCACCAGAGCCCAGATACGTATCCACCTGCAGTCCAGACTGCTGTCCAAATGATTCATGAACTGGAGGACAGATAAATAATAGATTTAACATCTACAAAACGAAAAAACTCCATCCCGTCAAATTATTCTGTCTGTCCATTCCATAGGAATGCAAAGTTAAACATTTTGCCCCTACCAGATGAAATGCCTAAAACGCAAATTCCATTTATTAATTTGATGGGACGAATAACCGACACGACCGGAGAGAGATAAGGCGCAGAGACAGTAATATTAAACCGACCTCTTAATAACGACTTCTCCAAGCCACTGCTAGATGGCGTCGACAAGAAGCCGGGACCGACTTTTT
>DWHO01005172.1:0-10503 GCA_018247575.1 Eurytides lysithous rurik | reverse complement strand
TAGGTATTTGTTCTGTGTCTGGGTGTTAATTATCTATATAAGTATATATTTAATAAAAATATATAAGTATGTTTATCAGTTGTCTGATTGCCTATAGTACAGGCTCTGACTAGTGCTATCAGATGGCAATGTGTGAGATGTCCCATGATATTATCTTTTATTTCTTGTAATAAATATTATTTAAAATATTTGAATTTTATTATGGTCATGTCTAACATACATAATGACTTATATAATAATAGACTAAGAAATTGCAGCCCATGGTAAACCTCAAACCTTTTTTCATATAAATGTCTATATAATTCACACATAGATAAACTATATCGATGTAAAAATTCACGGCAATTCGTTACACCGTTGCTGTATAAAACAAATTAATCAACAAACTTTTATGACTCACAATATTAGTAATAAAAGATATATTAAAAATCAAAGCAAAAATATAAGAATAAAACTACTTGTTTTGCGGGAAGAATTGTGTTGTTATTGTTTCGACTTTGTGCAAAAGTCATACTCATTTTGCGTAGTATTTTTCTTACATATTCACTGTTTATAGACATATGTAATTATTATTGTAGCCTACCATAACTTGAAAATTAGGAAAGTCACAGAAGAACAGTTCTGTTCTTTAAATTTGGTTAAAAATCCGCCTATGCGTACAAGTTTATACCAAATCTGATAAGCACCATTCTCTTCATTTAAATGCGAAAGCGACTACTTAATTCCGTCAAAGCTGATTTCGTTGCGAAGGATCATTGAATATGCGAGGGGATCAAAGTTCTATTTTACTTTCAGTAACAGTTAAAGGAATGATGTCTCTATAGCTTTGTGAAGAAAGTAATCCCAATAAAATGCTTTTAATGCAAATATCTCAAAATTATGGTTTTTCTTATAGACATTGAGTTGACTGAGAAGGAAAAAGTTTTAAAAATACGTTTCATGTTGTCATTCATATTTTCTTATATTGCTGTATTGGACAAAAAAAAAGACTTTTTTATTTTTATTAAACACGAAATACGTTCGTATATAATCATACCCTTTCTTGAAGAAGTCAGGTAGACGGCGGGAGGCGACAAACTTTGTCAATATTTCGTTCTGCCTATCGTGTACTGAATTGTTCCTTCTAAGAATGAAGATGCGCTGGAGGTCAATAAGTGCCGCCCATTTATCAAGCTTTTATAACTCGTTACTTTTGCGCAAATGTACCAATGTCGTTTCAATACTAAGGTCGATAACTGCTAATAAAGCCCTAAATTGAGTATTTTCCACTACCGCTTTTAATTCTTTGCTGTTTTAGGCGACCACGGGCTATATTCCTGTTCGGAAACGTTCAAACAAAGAATCGTTCAAGTCTTTGTTTGTAAATAAAATGATGATATCCTCTCGACCGAATCCGACCACGGCGGCTGATCTACAAGAGATTAGCCAAGTGCGCAGGATATATTACAGTGCATTAGCGTTTGCGCAGACACAGGTGCACTCACTCTTCCTTTTGCTCTCATAGCCCGATGGGACGGATGATCGACACGACCGGGGAGAGATAAGGCGCAGAGGCGGTTATATTAAACCGACCTCTTAATAACGACTACTCCAACCCACCGCTAGATGGCGTCGACAAGAAGCTGGGACCGACTGTTTACATGCCTATCCGACGCATGGATCATCTTATTTTTCAGGCAATCGGGTGATCAGCCCGTAATGAATGAATTTGTAAACAAAATACTAAACGCACAACAAACAAATAAATGATTTAAAAATAGCATTCAATATTTTAAAAATTAAATTTATAACAGATAAGAATTGTCTGTGCTCATAATTTAATGTATCTGTTTTAATGTAGCCAGTATTGTTAAACGACCACTTCAAATGATGCTATCAATCTATCTATATATATATCATTATCGTAGACTCAAACTTCAATAAATTTAGCCTACGATGATAAAATCTGTAAATAACTTTCATACTTTTTTGAGGTAAGTGGCGAACGACCGAGTGGCTCACCTGATGGTAAGAGATGACCGCTGCCCTGGATGGATGTTCGCAATATCAAAGGATTGACGTTAAGGGAGGAGGGTGCGCCACCAGTCACCTAATTTACTAAATGAAATTGCGGAAGCATGAACACTTCCACTTCACGCCATTCAACAGGAGTGGAGCCGGCGCGTGGCTCTATCACCAAAAAAAAAATAGTTTCGTATTATTAATATTTTTTTTAAACCCAAATTAAAATAAATCTTTTTAGTATGTTATTCAACACAAATATTACAAAGGTTCTCTTTCGATATTAATCTTTTATCTCATAAGATTCAGCATAACACCCAGTTTGAGGGCGGTTAGCTTGGTGATGATTGAGTATAACGCTATCGCGGCGCCGTCTTTTGTTTTAAATGGTGTCAACTGCTTCGGGTAACTTCTTGAGTATAATCGCTTAAACACAAGCTATCACTTGTCCTCCTTAATTTAATGTAAAGAGTACAATAGGGTAAAATTTCGGGGTCCTTTTCAAATCAAAAAAAAAATATTGAAATAGGATGGCCACAAACAGACCTAACAACTAGAAACACAGCTGTGTATACCACACAGTTGTGTTTCTAATAGAAGTTGTGGAATATTATATAGCCCGCTCGAGAATCAAAGTTAAAATATATCTAGAAATTATTGGCACCATTACATTAAGAGTTGAAACTTAATGCTGTGTCATATCATTCTATTTTCTATGTCACCTTCTAAAAGAACAATGGGAGTTAACGTAGGAATAAAATTCATTAACTGTTCAAAATGGTTAAACATAATACTTTGATAAAAAGATATTTGTCAGTAAGGAAATGTAATTCTGAAATAATGAAGTTTCCATTATCGACTTTTTTTGGAATGTTCACTCGAAAACTTTTAATACGATCGAATTATATCAATTTGGCATTGAAGTGAGTCGTTTAAATGGAAATGATTAATTGTTCATTACGTGATGATAGTATAATTTTAGAATAACTTTGTTCATGGCAGCTTTTTATTTCCTTTATAATAAATTCTTGTTTCAAGCTAAGTATTTGTGTATTATCCCTGAATATATATATGGCTTTAGTTGGACCCGCCATTCGCTATTAGACACAATTTTTGAGAACCAAAAAAATAATACATAAATAGTTTAAATAACATGGAAAAGCTGTCGTCAAAAACGTGCAGTAGTCCAATGAGGGAATGGATGCAAAACTCTGACTCTGCCGTAGTACATTTTGCTTTAACTGATTCGAATCATTTCATGTTGTTAGAACCTCGAACAGCACGCCAAGCAACATCGCTTTGAAACTGGAAAAAATGTTAATTGCAATTAGGTTTCAAAGTTATAAGCGCGAAAATACTTTAATTAAAACTTTAATTCACTTTTACTACACTGTGTTATCAGGTTTCCTGGTCATACTGTTTTGAGTCTTATTTATATAGCTCGTTAAGTTGAACTTGATTGTAAACGATTTAAATATAGAATCAGAATTTTATATGTACGGTCAGTTTTTATAAAATTATATCTCACCTTTTCGAATCAAAGTCGTAAGCAGTTACAGAGCTAATTAGGGGAGATGTGCCTGCGGTGTAATATAGGAAAATAAATTAAATTATCAAAGAAGAATATTTTAATGGACTAAAAAGCATGTAACAATTCAATTACAAGAATAACGAGGGGAAAAATAAGCTGGCTATGAACGTTAGATCATCATCTAGTTAGTAGTCTCGTTAGAGCGAAATCCAAAATTATACGATTATAACTAACATAAAGAATTAAAAAAGGAAGAAATCTCAAGACATCGATTGTTCGTCTTTCACGTTACATTACATTAAATAAATTATTAATTCCCGCAAGGGATCACAATTTCTCCCTTAAATTTCTTGTTGTGTTCGCGTAAATGTATTTACGTTTGTTGTAACAAATAATAGTAAACCACAGTTGTGTTTTCGGCGGTCTAGTTTATTTCATTGAAATGAAATACATATTTTGTACAAACATTATTTGGCGCACCTTTTAAAAACCTATCCTATATTGCGAACTTCGCAAAATCTCAAGTTTTTTATATAAATCTGATTTCTTTTTATGGAGAATCCGAGCCGAGCAAGCAGGAGTATTTTAACCTAATACTTCAAATTAAAATTGCACTGCAGCTAAAGCAAATAGTCTAAGTACTTCTTCATGTGGAGTCTCATCCGATTAAATTAATCTATATGCAGTAGCACCTGTTCCCCAGAATAATTCGAATATACTGCAATACCGAGGAAATGGAAAATGGAAACCTATAAAATAATCTCATTTATGTATCTATCATTTTTCGCTACAATTATTTTTATATATAAATTACAAAATTATAAATTCATTAAAATAATATTAACCTATCGTGAGCTCATTATTATTTTCGGTTATTAATGTAATCAGTTGTTACACAAAATTATATTTTGATTTTAATACAATTTAATTAATTGATACTTTATTTCGAAACATCCCATTTTATCACAGTAGTCTCTTTAAACTTGTTAACTGATTATACAATTACTTTTCTTCATAATGTCTGAATACGCTTTAGGCTTTTGAGCCGATAGTTTAGCAAGTTTGGGTTTGGGCAAAATAAATTAATTTAACGGTTTAGACAGATCTATTATCAATTAAAAAAAAATGTTTGATAAATGCAACGAGAGTTTACTGATTATTCAGTTGCTGGGTTGCTGACGACATCTCCTAGTGGCAAAAGTTAGGTTTCAGTTGTCCAAAATAATAATTGAATAATTGACATTTTTAATTCATTCCTGCAAAAAATCATAAAAATAACTTTACTCACAGAAATCTCTTTTGTGAAAAAGATATCAAAACATTGGCACAAGTGTATAAAGGTACCATTCGTGAGAAGGTAGTTAAGCCCCTTAATAACACCATGTTCTATAACCAAATTATCCTTTTAGCCAGACTCGGCGCCGGTCATATAGCTCCACCCATCCAATCTTGGCTAGAAACGAACGTTCCGGACTTCATTAGAGCTGAAGACTGCCCGTCATCTAGTCTTGATCTTATTCCACTGGATTATGATTTATGGGGAGTTTTAAAGAGTAATGCTTGCTCTAAACGTCATGATATTTGGAGACCCTAAAATAATTCATACGATTGGCAGTGAAGAATTTTCCCATAAAAAGAATGCGTTTATATTAATGTTTTAAACTAATACACTGTATATAGTAAAACAGTTAAGTACAATAAAAGTTGTTTATATATATAACATTATAAAATGGATCATTTTGAAGCTTCGAAAAGATGCCGTTCGATCTCTTTCTACCTACGATACAGTGAGTATCCGTTCAAATAAATCAAATCTCAAAAGATGTTTAGTCACATAAGACGGTTTTTTGTATGCCAAGTGTAGTATGATGTAAGATTACCCTTCAAACCGGAATACATAAGTGCTTACAATAACTAATGTGTGTTAAAATAATAATTGGTAAGACGCTAACCTAGGCGAGGATTTTGCAAGAGCCCCAAATCCTCTCATTTACTAACTCCATTAATTTCAATGACAGTTAAAAAAAAAGCATGTAGTATAGTTAATAGCAAGTATTAAGACCATACTGAAAATGATAGGCCCGTTTTCAGTTTTTCCCGTTATGCTTTTCTTTCAGTTAATGACGTCGCCAGAGGCTCCCTCGTTTTGCGATTGGCAACACGCCAGCAACATCTCTGGCATGGTTGTTCATGGCCACTACTTCTTCACACTTCTCCAACAGAAAAAAAAATAAAACATCAGAAGTTTACTTTTAATCTCGTAATGACTATAACAATAATTGTGCTACCACTGGTCAGCAGCCTGTACATTGAAGTGCATCAGTTCAAAGCAACTTAGCAGAGTGTGTTTGCCACTCAGAAGATAAACCTCTATCCTTAGTAATAAAACATTGTTCTTCGAACCGGAATAGTAGGAAAGCATAAAAATAGGACTTGCACAAAACAGTTTGGTGATAGAGTGATATTACAAATGTTTGTTATTGATATTAGGTTAAGAAAAGGAGGTTGTATTTAGAAATCTATCTTCTCAATTCTATTTTTTTCATTTCTATTTTTTTTTAAGTTTAGTACTCTCGGTAGTAACTCGTACCAATGTATTTTTTTTAAAGTGCTACCACTTAACGAGTACCCTTTTAATAGCGTCTGGTATGGTTTTCTAATACTTGTCTGTGATATATTTAATTACTGTTGCTGCTTCTAATGATGCTTCACAGAAATACCATAAGAAGTATCTTAGTTAGTAAACTAGCTCTTAATAATTGGTACTTAAAATATAAATATATGTATGAAACTTGATTTTTTGTTCATTAATAATATATAGGTTAGGTTTATTGATAAAAAAGGGGTGAGGGAGAAGTTTTTTTTTATATCAATAGATATGTGACGTTGCTTATGAAATAACGATGCTTAAGAAAGTACATCGCTATAACTGACGTTGATAAATTGCTCCCGGATACGCGATAGGAAGGAGATCCTTAAATAGCTTAAGATTTTGTTTCATCCATAACATTAAACTTTTGAAACATGTAAGAAACATTAGTACGTTTAGGGGTGGTATATTTATTAAATACGGCAATCGTTTTGTTAATACTGATTGTAAATATATGAATTTATTTACGTAAGGTTGACGTCAACACTATCAGTTAACTGCCGTATAAGTAATAGAAAGGGTATACAATAAGTAATTGGAAATTAGCTACGTTTAAGCAATGTAAAAATAATGTGAAGCAAAAAGGATGAAGGAAATGTTGAGCTATACCATTTAAAAACGCCTCACTCTTTTTACGGTGGTAGAGCCACGTAGCTGCACCTGCTGCTGAATGGGCCGGCTCGAACCGGATAAGTACCACGACCTCATAGAAAATCGGCGTAAAGTGGAGGTGTTTTTGCTTCTGCGTTGTGTGGCACATCCCCCTCCCTTTCCTTCCTCCCTCTCACATTCCCCTTCCTACCTCTTTCTCCATCCCCGAGGGGTCCCCTTTATTACTAACTCCCTCTCACACCTCCTTCCTCCCTCTTTCAAAAATTCCTACCCTTAAAGGCCAGGGCCCAAAAACAAACATAAGGAAGGACTTTCGTTGATTAAAAAAAAATTAATAGAGAAAATAATTTGATATAACACGTCACATTCACGTAAAAAAAAAAACGGTAGTTTATGTTATCTAAGTTAGACGAAACTCACCGCCAGTATTTAGCTATGAATGTAATGTCAAAGTAAAGTTCCGCTATGTTATTCTAGAGATGTTGCAGTTCTCTTAGCAAATGCAATCCTTGAACAAATGACGTGTCTAGTTTGAACAGCACTCGCGGCATGCTTGACCGTCTTCCTTCCGTTAGACGTAGAACACTTCAGCTGCTATTTGCAGCGACATGTTGTTCCAGAAAACTGATATACTGCAATTACGTCTTCATTAATTTAATCTCTACTCATTTTTTTTAAATACAGGCAGCGTCAATCGTTTTAAATGAAGGGAAAATAGAAGTTTCGTCTAATAAAAAACTTTACAAACGCGACTTTTCAAAGTCCGGTCCTAAATACACGACATTTTTAGACGGATACCCATTTTAAATCTGGGACTGGAGTAAACGAAAAAATTCAAAAATCTTAATGTTTTAATTTTTAATTTCAAATTAAATTATCAGTCCAGTGATTTGATTTTGATAAAATTCAAAAAAGATTATTAAAAGAAAACTTCACTAAAACGTGACTTCGCTTCGTGACTAAAATCACCATATTGTTGTTTTAGAATGTTGATAAAAGTTTGGATGATCTCCGTAGGTCATTTATTTGAAATTCACGCGAGTGGTCCAACTTCGATTTAATGTTAGAACTCTTTTATAAAGTATACATCGGAAAGCAGCAAGTACTTTTTAATTCATCTTATACGATGTTTTTGTAGATTACTAATTCAAATTTAATTTATTTTTTAGTGTCCCAGATTCATTTAACATTTTATGTGGTGGGATTTTTTTGCAGTCCGCTTGGGCTAGTAGCAGTTATTCTACGACCAATCAGTAATTTGTAAGCATTACAGTGTTTCAGTCTGAAAGGTGTAATTAATGGGCATAGGGATAGACCACCTTAAATTTCTGTAGCGCAATGTCAAGCAGTTTTCTATTCTGAAGTTCAGAATGTTGTGTGATGTTGTACTGAATGAAGATTACTGACACACGATGAGTGTGTAACGTATACCGAGTAACGCATAACGAATGTATCTCTCATTCATGACGTATTCGTCTCGTCATTTTATATCCTAAATAAGTTCGTTTTATCTGTCATAAGAAGACATCTCTATGTATATATATCTATTGAATTGATTGAGAAATTTGAAGCCAAAAAGTGATTTTAAGCTAAAGAAGCAGATGTAAACTAATATAATGATAAAATGAAAATACAAAGATTTAGTCACTTTTTGGACTATTGACATTTTATTACAGTATGAGAAAATGTGCGATTTTATAGTCTTAAGACATTATTATATTAGTTAGTCGCAGTCAGTATTAATAAAAATTACATTTATTTATTAACAATTATACCTACGTATCTTATATAGATATATTATATAGATATCTGATACTGCAATAATATTTAAAAGAGAAACGATACCATTTTCTTTATGTAAATGTTAAAGGGGGTTTTAATCCCCTCAAAGCTGATTTTTTGCAAGAAAACGTTAAATGTGCGTGGGGATCAAAGTTCCATTTCGCTTCAAGTAAGGACTTTAAGAACGATGGCTCAGTAAAAGGCTTTGCGATGGGTCTTAATAAAAGCTTTCTATGTAAAATGCTCAAAATGTCATGGTTTTTTAAATAGAATTGAAGTCTTATTTATGAAATCATTTCTTAAATGAAACTGGAGTTTTTTTTGCTAAAAATCATTGCTGGTAATTGAATAGCGGCTTTCATATTATGTCATACACGTTGGAACAATGAAATTAGAAGGCAAATTTTTTCGTCTTTTATGAAGTTTTTAAGAAAATTTGTGTAAATAAGTTATTCGCGTCGTCTCACGTTATTTAAAAGAAAAGTCAAAATTCCATACTCAAAATTAGATTGGTTTACAATGATTTCTCGGCGTCTAATGATTCTATTACCTATTAGGAAAAAAATGCCTCAGTCCTAAGAAGACCAGACGAAAGAAACTCTAACTCTCATTTAAAAAACGAGTGTTAAAGTTTCTTTCGTGTGGTCAAATGCGTTGATAACTTTTATAATTTACATCTTAAAATGTCCTGGAGCCAATCACATCATACCCATGGTGTGCTATTTTCAATGAAATTGTTTACTATATAAATAAAGTAATAATCTTTAGCAGACAAAAATCCTTTTACATTTTTTGAAATTTAGAAATAGGAGCTTTCTGGATGTTTTCTGGAATCCTATTGTAAAAACATATGCATTGCTCATAAACATAATTACTGACTCGTTGTTAACGAGTTTTAGGTAAAACAAACTTATTTTTGTTTCTATTATTAATGTTAGGCACATGATTAATGTTTTACAAACGTCCACAACGTTCATAACATTCTCACGCACGTGCTGAGAAACGACAGACAATATGTTAATATTCTTAATAACACTTTTACATCAAGCCCATAGATAGCACGAATAAGCTCTCTTCTGCACTACGAAAATTATATTTACGTATTTATGGCAATTGTATTATCCCACCGTAGTATGACCAAGATATATGTAATACTATGGAAATAGCTGGCTGGGCAAATTTTTGTCAGGAACACGTCGATGAGTACCGGAACAAACTCATGTCTGAAGTCGAGACTTTGTTTGATCAAAGTTTCAGACTGGGGCCGACTACATTTAGTCCAATTCAACCCCAAAAAACACGAGTTTGCGCGTTCACCGCTAAAAAGAAACCCTTTGTCGTATCTCCTCTTTTCGAGGGCACTCCCTTGTTGCCACAGCCACGATCGAAATCCTTGGCGTCGACATATCGGATGATGTTCAATTCCGTGGTCATTTGGAAGGGAAAGCCAAGTTGGCTTCGCTCGGTGTCTTCAGCCGAGCAAGACAGTACTTCCAGTCGGCCCACCGCCTCCAACTTTATAAGGCACAGGTGAGGCCGCATATGGAGTACTGCTCCCACTTCTGGGCTGGGGCACCACAATACCTGCTCCTTCCATTTGACCGTATCCAAACCAGAGCTGCCCGAATCGTCAACGCCCACGTTCTTTCCGTTCAGGTTGATCCTTTGGCACTGTGGAGAGACGTTTCGCCTCTCAGTGTATTCTACCGCATATACCATGGGGAGTGCTGTGCGGAATTGTTCAAATTAATACCAGCTGCTAAGTTCCGCCTCCGAACAACGCGAAAAACCTCCAGATACCATCCACACCACCTGGATGGCTGGCAATCCACCACCGTGCGCTTCTCCCAGAATTTCTTCCCACGCACTACCAACCTGTGGAATCGGTTGTCGCCAGCGGTATTTCCGGACCGATACGACATTGGGA
>DWHO01005171.1:0-10503 GCA_018247575.1 Eurytides lysithous rurik | reverse complement strand
AAACGAGCAAGTGGCTCACCTGATGGTAAGTGATCACCACCGCCCATGGACATTTGCAATATTATAAATTTTGCAAAATGCGTTGCCAACCTTTAAGGGGGGAATTTTTGAAGGATAATTAACTTGATAGGATAAAGAAGGAGGATAAGTGATGGGGAGGGAGCAGAAGGGATAAGAGAGGGAGTGGAGGCAGAGGTAGAGAAGGAGGGAGGGGAGGGGGATGGGCCACCGGCCACCTCAATCACCGGACGAAACGCGGAAGCACAAACAATTCCTCCACTTTACGCCGATTTTCTGCGAGGTCGTGGTTCTGACCCGGTTCGAGCTGGCCCATTCAGCAGCGGGGGCAGCTGCGTGGCTCTACCGCCGTAGAATGTGGTAATCATAATGATTCTAACCGATGAATTATCAGTAGCGCCTGAAAGGGATGTTCCCTAATTATTTATGTAGATATTTATATCGTTGCTCGACCCAATGTTAAGTGTTATACTACTGTACATATTTATTATGATCAGTTATACCGTTCCTCATATAAAGAAGTTAATTAATTACTATATTATAAAAAATGTGTCAACGAGGCACATTACTGTAATTAATTAACTACTGTATACATAACGCGATGGTGCAGTTTGAAGTTGTATTTCGTACTTTAGTCCTTTCATTGAGGCCTATGAACAATTTAAAAGCGTGCATAAACTGCTACCAACAACTTCATCACGATTAAGGTAATTAAACCTCCCCGCCGCATTGCGTCACTGCGTTTCAAGTGGCGATATTCTCCCAACATTCAAAAAGGGGAATCGGGTATTCGAGACCAGTCAGTTTCTGGTATAAACGGGACTGGATTATTCCTTCGACTTGCTTGTGTTGCTTTCAAAGTATTATAACTACAGTCTACGGTTTTCTGCTGCCTTAAATGTCCTGTTTTCAATTCAAACTGCACGTCGTTCATGCTCCCAACACTATTAGCGGTTAGCAAACAAAAGAAGTACGTTATCAGACGCACCTACACTATTTGAGTATTTTCTTCTGTATTCTTTATACTTGTGGGAACTTTTGTATTTGTGGAAAAGGGAATTTCTATTACATCTATATGGGATCCTTTCAAACCAGTGTGAGTAATACTCTACAGCAGCGATTCTTAAAGTGGGTTTCGCGGAATATAGGAGTTTTTGACTATGGTATTATATGCTAATGTTTTTGTTAGTATTTAATATTAGGTTCCATAAAATAAGAATCATTAAGTGCCTGTTTCGTCATCTCACATCTTTAGTTTAATTATAATACAGAGCATTGTATTAACGCTAAATGTAGACTTCGGTCAACAAGGTCGAGTGTGTAGTAATAGAGGCAGCTCAGTCGACAATTGTCCTACGGATTGGCAGCTGTCGTTTCGATCTGCGGTCAACTGGATTTCCATTTGGGTATTGCGTTGGCGCTAGTAGTACGGTTCGACCGACTGCGGTGAAGTGCCAAGGCGGTTTAAGATTTTATGCATAGCAGTAGAGAGGATTGATTAAACTTCGAACAGTGCCTCGGTTCGACCCTTTTAAATTTTCCTAGCTTTCCTATTGCGACAATTATGAGGGACTGCTCGTTGCGTGATATTTTCACAAAGTGTACTCTTTTGCAGAGCCCAGTAGGTCACTAGAGAGCACTATATACTATTGCATTAGCAATTATTCTACTGCCAAGCAGTAATGTGTCTATACTGCCGTGTTGTGTAAAGATTCCAATGTTTCCAGCACAATTACTGGCCATCGATGGCGTTATAAATTTTATATAAGCCCTGCAGATCCTGTGTGGCACCGTCATTTTATGGACAGCCGTGTCGGTTACTTAGCTTGTTGGTTTCATTGCTAAATATTGTAAAAATATGTTTTACACCCTACGTTATAGTTATGGATGGATATGTAGTACACAATAGCAGAGGCGGCTTTATCTAAGGTGCAGGGTATGCGTTGCACACGGGCGCTAGTTAGTAATTATATGATAGTTATACTCAAACCGAAAGACAAGAATAGTTTAGAACACAGGACGTCAACTTTTTCTTATATATTTTTTTATAGATTAGGCTGACAAACGAACAAGGAGGAAGAGCTATGTCTTCCTTCATCCCATCCTCCCCTATGAAAGGGAGGAAGGGGAGGAAAAGGAGTGAGCCACAAACCACTTCACTCACCGGACGAAACGTGGAAGCGAAAACACTTCCACTTTACGCGGATTTTCTGTAAGGTCGTGGTACTAATCCGGTACGAGCCGTCCCATTCAGCAGCAGGAGCAGCTGCGTGACTCTACCATCGTAAATGTTATGAGATTATATGTGCGGGACACAAATGTTATGAGGATATTGGCGCGGGCCAAATTTCACTTAACGTTTTTTTTAGATGCCCATATCGGGCCGCACACGGTCCACGGATCGCTGATTACCGATCCCTGGTTTAGAATGCTCCAAACGATGTTCTACGATCCGATGACTTATGCCTTTTTCGTCCCATCACTGTGTTCGTCGGTGCGCTGAATATTACGCAATAGCTTTAATCGTCTAGTGAATACCTCCGCGCGGTGATGTCACTAGGCGTGACATCTTGACGAGAATTCTCATATCGAGGAAACGCACGGTAATCGCTTCGTGAGGCCGTCAATTAGTACGTCTCAGCTATCTCTATATCTAGTTAGAAAACTTATATTTGACACGCAAAACATAAACTGGCCAGTAACCAGGAATAATCAATCTTCATACAAAATACATAAAATGATTGTTAACAATAACAATAATATAACTATATTAATGTACCAACAAGGACAACATTTAGCCGAAAAAGAAAGTTTGAGCTTTACATTACCTATAGCTTACAGTTGAATCCGTGGTTAGTAGTGGCAATAGTAAAATAAGCACTGCATTTTTTACTTTAGAAGTAGATCATAGTACACTAGACAGCGACATGCCTTAATACCGTCTGCAGAGAAAAGGCTTTACCCAGAGGGAGATATAGCATTTAAAACATGCCATTCAACGTATCAAACGCAACAGTCGTTTTAAATCGCATCGTAAACTCTTAAGACAAATTGCTATAACGCATTCGAATAATTTAAAATACTTGGAAGGCGAGATTACTTTAACTAACCGACAGAAACGCATCGTTTCGCAATGTATAATGATAATACCTCATTTTTTTTTGTTTGCCCCAAATTACATAACTCTATGCAACAGCGATCGGATTGGAACCAGAGCTTGAATCGGTAGTTAGCGCCGCCACTCAGCAAAATGTGCTAAATGCGCAACGCTAGATGCTAATTGGACGTACACACAGTGTTCTCTCAAATGACGAGACATTTCAATACCAAAAGAACAGGGATAATATACCGATTATCACGCTGCGTACCATAAAAATATCTACGAAACCTTATCAACCTATTCATGAATTTAAAACATGGCAGGTGAAAAGCGATATACACAGATATGATGAGGATATAAAAGTATTAGTGAGAACGGTTGGAGAGAACTTGGAATTTGGTAAATATATTCCGTCCACCGCCCGCTATCTCTTAATCATACAGTTGAACTTATAAAAATACCAAAATGCACTGAGGGCGGCTACCAAGGGGGGTCATAATGTGTACCCCCACCCCCTCCAAAAACAAAACAGATATCTGACAGAACTCCTTATAGAGCGTTATCTCTAGCAGTTTATCGGGCGAGCATTGATACAATATCGTAATCTAATTTAGCATAATGTTATATCAAACGGGAAATTCTATTTCTAGATTGTTCCTCGCGGGCGTTATAGATTTACTATATGCGCGACGGTGAGTGCGCTTCGTCATCCAAACGCTGTCGCCACTTTCACTTCTCCGGTGCATAATGGTCACGGTGGGGTACGACAGTGAAATTCTGAAAACGGCGACGTTGGCTCGCTTGATAATGACTTGGGCCTAACGCCGCTTACAGGATAGCCACTTTCCAGTAGCTGCAATCGTATATTAACGAGATAAAAATTCTATTTTATAAAGTGTAACATAACAACGGTTTTACGGTGGTAGAGCCACGCAGCTGGTCCCGCTGCCGAATGCGCCGGCTCGAACCGGATGGGTACCACGACCTCACAGAAAAGTGTTCTAGCTTCCGCATTTAGTCTGGTGAGTGAGATGGCCGGTGACCCATACACCTCCCTCCCTCTTCTTCTATGGATATATATCTCGATATGGATATCGGGAGAGGAAAAAAAACACAGTCGAAATACACAGTCGTCATTCAACCGTAGTGAAGCCGCTAATAGACCATTAAGGTCGTCAACAATATCGAAGTCGGCAATTACCATCACAATAGCGAAGCAATTCCTTTATTCTGTGCCCCTATTTTAAGATGGAAATATCATGCGTTACAACAGTTTAGAACAGTCCAGTATTAGTACGAATAATATTTGCCCCGGCTTGGAATCAAACTCACGCCCGGCGACCCCAAAGTCAATATTTTAGGAACAGCGCAAACGAATAGATGAAAAGATGCAACCATGCTCTAAAAAGATTGCCAATAAAAAGTTCTGACCAGTCATTTTTCTCGCCGTTTTAGTAATCGAAAGACAATAAATACCCCTAATTTGAATTTCGAATACTGACCTTAAATTTGAATTTGAAGCGATGGAAACTGAATGATAAAAAAACCATATCGTCGTTATAATTCCAATGTCTGCTATGTGCAAAAGATATAACTTTGAGATATTGAATAAAACCTTTATTTTAAATTTTATAGGTATCCAGATAGAACTTTGTCATTTGCCAACTAGTCATATTAACCAAAATGTCGAAATCTCTCAAAAGTGCACATAGCCGATACTGGTTTAACAACGGCGATATTTCGATTAACCCCTTGAACGGAAATGACGAGTCCAGCTCGTCATGAACTTTTTAGATACTGATAATGTTCTTATATGTATATATAACAATAAACATTCATATCAATGTGTGAAACAAATATTATTTTTAATAATAACAAATTACTTGAGCAACAAAACCGTAAGTTTCTATATCAATCCCTCCTCTTAAAACTAAGAAAATTAAATCATCTGCAAGGGGTTAAAAATCAACACAATGTTAGTACACATTTTCTCGTTCAAACAAATGTTTTATATATTTTTATATAGTTTTACAATCCCATTCAGTCGATCGACAAGCAAAAATCTGTTCAATAGTATGTTGCGACCGCGATATTAATGCAAAGGGCAAAATGACCCCGACTTTGGAATCCACGAGAGAGGTACTTAATACAGTATCACGGATCTAGGCGGGTCTAGGTGATACTGTGGAATGCGAAAACTATTGCAATATTAGCACAACTACAAAATTGATACGCTGGGAGCACTTGCAATTGGTTAGGACTCTAGTAATTGTATTACCGGGGATAGCACATACAAAAGGCAGATCAGATAGAGATACAGATCTATCTAAAACTCAAATGTATACTTTCAACGACATACACCAACATATTTTCTTGTGAACAAGTGCCACTATAATCTCATCCAGTGACTAGAGCGCAGGTCAGAGTCAAAGTATGAACCTATGGGAATTAGCTCATTCAATATTAGTTATCATTGCGAGGATCAACTTGCAATGAATGAAAATGCTGAAACGCACCTGCAAACGCCTGTCGCTGTCCTTTGCTCGCTGCTCGGCCTGTTGAAGCAAAGTCATACGTGAGAGTCATCTGTCCGCTCGTAAGCAGTTCCATATAAAAGGATCCGCGGGGACAGCCTATGTGTCACAATGGTGGGCAGAAGCTTTATCTATACAAAGGGTATGTGACCTAGGCACAGACCGCTATATGGCCCCAGTGCGAATTGGTGGACTTCACGTATCTATGCAGATTTCCTCACGATGTTTTCCATCACCGTTGATCATGTGGTAAGTCAGCACTTAAAATGTCTAATTACAACTTAACAAATTCATTGGTGCCAGCACCAAGATTTGTGCTCGCGTTACTCGAGTATATTGAATTAAAAACGAGTGCCCGGATACTGAGCTGCGACGGCTTAACTACGTCTCTAATATTTTTTATTGCCAGCCTTATGGTTTGAATTTCGGACAGGAATAGCAAAATAGTTCATGCAAGCGTAAGGCATTGTAATTTTCAATTTGTTCAACTCAACTACTGCTCATGTAGGCAATGTCCCGATCCTATTACTACTCAAGCCACCTTTATTTTTATTAATCCTCGATGTGAACTATAACCGTCCCCTTCGCTTACCTAGTTTGGCATATACCAGGTGTTACAAAAAGGGTATGTCAATCCAAATGGACCGAAAATTGTATCTGATATAAATAATGCAAAGTTTTCAGTTCCACATTAAAATTTTTGTGTCCAAACACTAATGGGTTGATGCACCGTTGACAGCTGTAAGATGATCGTTTGTCTATCACACACTCGATTCACAGCATTGATTGATGCGCCGATTGGAAGATATAGGTTATTGACCCCGACCAGCTGATCTAATACTAGTGTTGTGTACTTACAGAAAATTATACAATTTACAAATTTACTTTAGCGTAGTGTAATTTCTTTTTATGTGTAATAACGGGACTAACGTCATCAGTTAGCTTTTATCTTCATATCAATTCATCAATTGTTAGCTTTTTATCTTCATACACCCTTTTTGTAACATCTGGAATTTACGTAATAAAGCAAGGTCAAGGATGAACGGTCATCGTATTTTATACCACCAAAGCTAGGCAATATTTCACTCCTTCGCTAATAAGTCCCATTACACCATTTGATTTGTTTATCAAGTACTAACCAGTGCTCTTAATCCCTAAAAGTTTTCCCTCACACCTATCACCCGATTCTCAACCTTTGATATTTTTGTCTCATCTGCCTCCTTAAAGGACTCAACAGTATGAATATTCCATCCTAATTGAAAACCTCGATGGCGTTGACATGTCCTAAATAAAAATAGATAAAAAAATATACCGGACTAACCCGGTCACGGCCACACTTCTCTTTCTTTTTCACTCACCTGTATCCGCCTGTCGTCGTCCCTGGCCCGCTGCTCAGCCTGTCGGCGGCGCCTCTCCTCGTCGCGCCTCTCGCGCTGTGCTTGTGCTGCGGCCGCATGGGCCCTCAGCTCGTCCAGCCTCTTTCGCTGCTCGGCCTCGCGTCTTTCGCGCGCCAACCTCGATCGGTCCAGGGCCTCTGACGACACTGCAATCAAACACAGGATTGAGACACTACAATTTAAGACGGAATTGAGACACTGCTACTGAAGACGGGATTGAATAATGATCTCAGACATTTTCCAACAACGGCGCCCGCGAGTAGGCTAACAAACGAGCAAGCGATTCACCTGATGTTAAGTGATCACCACCGTCCATGGACATTTGCAACAGAACTTGCAAATGCGCTGCCAGCCTTTAAGGGGGCCTCTTAATATTACCTATTTCGTTGAAGATTTTGTGCTATTTCTTTTTTTTTTCAACGGGATATGCGCACGTTACCTTCAGGTTGACACAGATGCGCACCGGGCATGGATAATTTGGTGAGTACTTGCACAGGATCGGACGCGAATCAATGGCGCAATGTCACCATTTTATTTGACGAAGGCCTGCGTGTGAGGCGGAGCGAGGAATCCTGGTACACAAAATCGGGCAAGATCTCTCTCTGCCAGCCGCAGTGGGTGCACTGACAGATAGGACAGCCTGGTTGGCATTGGTCTCCTTCTACGAATCTATTATGGTTCAAAAGGAGACTGCCGAACGGGATCGGAAGAGGGCCAACCTAACTCAATGACGACGGTATGGTGTGAATAATGGAGGTGTTGGGTTACAAGCCTTTTCGTTGTCTCATTTTAGGGACACTAGGTTCACGGGTGGGCAGTGGGATCTTGTCCATTCACCAAAGTGGACCTGATAGAGAAAGCACTACTGTGTGTCTAGTGGTGCCATGTTTTAGATGACACCGGGGAGAAATAACGCTTCCCTGGAGTGTACAAACGCTTTTATGCAGAGGGCTACCGGTGCGTTCCGTAGGAAATCCCGGAGACCCTCAAAACGCACTGAGGTTGTCCATCGAGGGGGTTTTTGTGGGTAAAATTGCCACATAACTCCGCCTACGCCCTAGAAGGCAGGGCAAGTATTTTTGAAAATTTTCCCCTCTTCAAAAAAATATTAAGGAATACTCACTTAATAATTATGTTTACGTTCAGAAATTTAACTAAACCAATTAAGATACCTTTTAGAAAAAAAATCATAGGATATCAAAACCTAAAAGTGCCAGACAGTGAGACGTTACTTTTGAAAAAACAAAATTAGATAAGTTACCGAACGTAACGTACGTATTGTACGTCCATTATAAATATATTACATATGTGCGGTGATTGTTTCTGCCAATGCGACGAATGTATCATCTCAGTATAAGAATAATTCTATAGTGAATCATTCAATGTCGTCGTAATTTACAAGTATGGAGCGACATAAGAGATAAAACCCTATTAATGAATTCAAATTAAACTCTGTGACGGATTTTCGCTTTTGTGTTTACTGCTTCGTCTTATTTTTACATTGTAGACCATTCAAAATATTCTTGGCGTAAAAGTTTCGAATGCTGACATCAATAGCGGATGCTTGATGAAACAGAGATTGTATAGAGAGTGATAGTAATCAAATGAGTAATCAGCAAACACAGAAAAACCATAAAGTCATTAGCAAAAGAGCAACAAGTGAAATCATGTCTACAAGTGCGTCGGACACCACAATGGAGGCGTCAACGTCGTCTCATAATAGCCACTACGCGTAACAAATTTGCAACTCATTCGGACGTTTGCCAATTCGATCTACTATTACTTGCATTTATTTTGCCCAATTTGTTACAAAGAAAACACAACGTATATAAACTATATAAGTATTTCAATCATCTATCATGAAAACAAGATTTACAGTTGAGAGAAAGAAATAGTAATGTTGTAATTCCTTGTTGTAACATCTTAATATCAATGTTCTGAGTATGCTATCATACTTATTCTTTTATCAAATTTTTAATCCCAAGTGAATCCACAAATATCACTTTCAAAACAGCACGACAATAAAACAAGGTTTAGCCAAAAAGTGCGCCAAGTCTCTTAATTATATGAAAAATATGGTTATCGATTAGTAAGTGTACCATAAGGATATAGGGGATACTTAGTATGGTACAATTGCCAAAATGAACATCTTATAATAGATTACTTGGGATATGATACAATATGTACGTCTGATTATCTCAATCCTAACTTATCGTCCCTTAATCTTATCTTATCCTCGTGCGTGGTTACCGTGTTATTAAATTAGCACATATAAAAAAGTCAAGTTAAAAAAAGTAAAAAATAAAACAATAAGCACGAAGCGTATACGAAACTGTGACAGCTGTTGTATCCTTGTGCTATCACCGAACACCTGTTAGACTCACTTTGCTGAAAGTTGATGAACAATATCACTAGTATCACTTTACACAAATATTCTTTCTCTGCTACTGCCCTTTATCTTTCATCGATTGAACAGCTTTTGCACCTGGCCACTTTGTTCTAAAGGATTCGAACTTTAAATTGTTGTATAACATTTCATTCATTTAAATAATTACGTTGCAGATCACCTAAACAAAATACTCTGAAGTCAATGTTAGACTCGTTAGAATCGTTGTTTTATCATTATATGGCTGACATTTTAATTTTTTTCTATTTCTAGGGTTTTATGGTACAATGGTACCAGGTCAGTTTTTCTTTTTAATTTAAGAAATGAAGGACCCTCAATTCGTGATCTTCGACAAGCAATTTTGATGGATTTTTATATTGAAATTGCTCTCCTGCAGGGTTGGTCCTATGACTAATTCCGATTTCGAGGAATCTTCCCAGTAGCTCGCTTGGAACTTATCGAAATCTGCTTTCACCAGATTCCAGTTCAGATTGAACTGCTACATAAATAAAGTGGGAATACCTTTACTTTTTTGATGCAAACAATAAATCAATAATGTAACTACTTTTATTAAACGTTTTTACTAATGTATTCATCTATCGTTCTTAATCACTGTATACCATAGGGTGAGATATTAATCAAACAGTAGTCATACGTCTAGTTTTCCCGATATCTTTTCCTTATTCATCCAACAATATTCAATTTATTAATAAAATTGAAGTTCATTGAGGCTTCGATTCTTACATCAATGGGGGGATAGAAGTGAACTTCGCAAACACAAGTTATTCAATAAATTACTTAAGAAAGGACTACCCTGACGATATGTATATAATTCTCATCAAATAATATGCTGTATTTCTGCTGAGTGTCACATTAAGAGAAAAATTTAAGACTATAAACATATTGACTGTTGCTTCTCAGTACGTGTATGAAAATGTTATGTACGTTCACAAAAATATTAATGACTTTCACAGGAAGTGTGAAGTGCATGACATTAACACTAGGAATAAAAACAAATTTGTTGTGCCTAAGACTCGTTTACAGCGAGTCAGTAATTCTTTTTATGGG
>DWHO01005170.1:0-10504 GCA_018247575.1 Eurytides lysithous rurik | reverse complement strand
GTCTTCTGATGTTGTAAATGTCTATGGGCGGCAGTGTTCGCTTGCGTGAGCCGCTTGCTCGTTTCCCTCCTAAACCATAAAAAACTACGAAGTAATAACTCTATGTCTCAAAAGTTTTCACGTATATAAAATCGCACCTCGGACTCGAAATCCACCCGGACTTGGAACAACTATTCGTGGATTAAGTAATATTTGTCCTGCCAGGATATTGGATTAACAAAACGCACGATGCAAGTTGGCTATGTGGCCACCTAAACCACTACATAAGTCATAGATAACCAGTATTATTATTATATACTACATTGACCAAATTCTACTAAAATAAGAATAGTGTACCAGTTTTCTTTTTAATCTTATTTGTACCCTAATTTGTATGTTTATATTTTTATTTTTTTGTCATAACACCATCTAAAAGTATATATAATAATCATAGTATAGTTTAAAAGTTAACTTTCTTAGATTGATTAAACCATTTAATCTTATTATAGTGTAATGGTAAATGATGTGGCCAGTGGACCATTCCCTCTCGGTCCCGCCCAAAAATTTCTATCTTTAAGGTTCTTCCAATTCCCAAAATCAATTCTTCGATATTGCAAAAATGTCCATGGGCAGCAATCATCGCTCCACCTGAGAGTGCGAGTAAACCACATGCTCGTTTCCCACTTACTACAAAAAAGTGTCTGTAGATTTGAATACCTAAAAACGGCATGAAAATTCTCAATTACCGTTTGCTTAAAACCTTAAGGCGGTAGAACCACGAAGCTGATCCCGCTGCTGAATGGGCTGGCTCGAACCGGATAAGTACCAAGACCTCAGAAAAAATCGGCGTAAAATTAAAGTGTTTTTGCTTCCATGTTTCGTCTGGTGAGTGAGGTAGCCGGTGGCCCACTCCCTCCCCTCCCCTTCCTTCCTCTCTCACTTCCTACCCTATCACTTTCTTCATCCTCTCCCCTCTTCCGCTCCCTCCTTCTCACTTCTCCACCCTTCCTCTTACTCTCCCCCCTTAAAGGCTAGCAACGCATTTTCGAGTTTTGTAATGCTGCAAATGTCCATGGGCGGTGGTGATCACTTACCATGAGCCGCTTGCTCGTTTGCCAGCCGAATCCTCAAAAAGAACCTTTCATGACAAAAACTGAGGCCTTTCGTATACTATGGCCTATTAGGTTAGCTATATTCCTAACTGATAGGATTGATCAGTAAGTACTATTACACTTCTACGGTATCGCTTAGACTTCGGGTGTCACTTAACAATGGACATGTTTCGCAATCGGCGAGCCAAGCGAAAACAGTCAAGCTATGGCGCAAACTTCGACTCGCTCGATGGCATGCTAAAAACTCATCGATGTATTCAGTTAAGGGAATAAACCTATAATTTGTCCGTACCGTGACAGGGTACACGCTGTAGTATTTGAAACGTTGAAACTTTAAATTTGGAAGAACGGACCTCTAATGCCGAGATCAGGCGACCAAACTTATCAATCTTTCAATTTAGTTGGTGTAATGTTCAGTGCCTTGGTTTCGAGGTCAAAGGTCGTGGTTTCGATTCTCACTCAGGACAAACTGTGCGATGACCAGAAGTATTTGTCTGAGTCTGGGTGTTGAATGTCTGGTCATCTCACTCATTTCATATTATTTCGCTCTATCCCCGACTTTTCCGGTTCAATCCACTACTCTACAAGACGAATATTCCCTGTCTTTTTCTGCGCCTTGTACTTTCTGTATAAAGGCCTGTACCCAACAGTGTGACATATATGCGCTGTTACTTTTATTACATCATTAAAAAAAACAGTCTATGACTATTTTTATTATAAATATTTTTTTCCCATCAAGAAACACTTGCACAGTCGCATAATCAGACATTCGGGTCATGTGAATCAAATTTTTCCTCCTGCTAAATCCGTTCCGCCGGATAAGCGAGATAACGCGCTACCAAACACTCCAGCGCGATATGGGTTCGGAGACGTTTGATTGATTACAGCTTCTTCGTCACAACGACGACGATCGTCTGTGCCTTGGCCTTCGAAACTGTGTCAGTAAATAATAGTTTTGCTACGGAACTGCAATTATATCCCTACCTCCTTAGAGAGACAGCTGATCTTAAAATACAAGCGTTGCGTTTCATCCAATATTCGAAGCCGTCCAAGTCATTTTTTAAGGCCTTGATAATGGCCCCCAACACACGTTATGATTTCTTGTATTTACGCAAATAAATTAGTTACATAAATAATTCATTAATAAAATTTAAGCAGGATGCGAGGAAGAGCTCATTTAAAGCATTAGCATAGATGGAATAAAATAAATAATAAAAAGCGTTTTGGGTAGCCCGGGTTAACTATAACGATGGCATGTGAATTATATCAGTGTGGCCATTGACCATGGACTCGGTATGTTCGAAACAGGGATTTTAGAGTCTAATAAAACCGCGACGGAATCCGGATGAATAAATTTCGTCACAACAAAGAAATCCGATTTATTGTGAATGTAATTAGTAACTCATGGATATCCATATTTTCCAGCTTGCAAACTTAAGTAGTATATTTATTTTGAGCACCACCGCAGGAGGAAAAAGCGTAAGTGAGAAAACAAAAACGCATCGCGAAATGTGTAACTATGTCTTAAGACCATCTTAATCAAAGATTATATGATATACTGTTAATTCTTTTATATAGCATACATTATAAAATAAAAGTAGGGTAATATAAAAGTAATGTATGTAAATGTAAAAGTAAATAAAAGCTGAGAGCATCGTCCGACCCGTAACAAGGAACGTTATCAAATATTCTAAAAGTCAGGAAATTAGAGTAAAATAGAAATACAGTAAAAGCCGCAATAAAATTTCATTTCATCATATAATATTCGCCTAAAAAAAAGAAACAACTCTAGTTAGACTCCAATTTTATTGTTGTTTCGTATAGGCGTAATCATTCTATATCTGATATGTATTTCTACGCTATGAATACAAACGTAAAGTATGCATTCGCGGTGTTTTTTCTCGCCTATTTATTTCCGTAAACGGAACGGATGGATGCTCGTTTATTTATTTTTGTTTTTAACAATTTTAGTATATTGCGCGTGCAGATGTTACTATTTTGTATGGCCTCATAATTACTTGAGAAAAAATATACGAACGATACGAACAAAACGACTACTTGAATTTGATCGCAATATAAGCCATTTCAATCTGTTTATCATTTTAATCAAATATTATTGAATAAAGAACAATGTGTGCTTTCTTATTAACCGTAACAGTCAAACAACAATCCAATAACAAAGTTTGATTGATACAGTAAACACTATTCATTACTTTAAATGGCGTCAGATGTAAAAAAAGAACTACTTTGTACAAAGCTCTCCGTTAAGAATACTGACAAACGTATGACAAAATTTCTAATCGTTATCGGCATTTAAGTGTAAATAAAAAGTAATAAGGCAATGATTCTGTAATAAAAAAGAAGTCGTACCACGTAGTTCTTGGAATATCTGTTGAGGTATTAGGCAGGAATAATAAAAGAATCCTAAAATTTTACAAACATAAATAGCTATTAATTAAAGTATTATAAATAACACAATTCAGTTTACGAATCGAGTGCACAATGAATTTCCGGTCAATTTCCAGAACAAATATAAATTTGAAATTTATATTGAATCCGACTGTGCCTATAGTCCATATAAAAAGGGTTTTATTATACTTTATCGGGCACTTTTGGCGCGACGGGCAGTCGACTGTGCCTTAAGTTCAACGATAACATTGCCTTCGGCAAATTGAAATCGTTATCGCCGCATTTGCAAATCGGAATAAAAGTATAATAAGAAGCAAAAGTGTTGTAATATTTATGCGATAGATAAGGGTTATCTTATTTAAACCACAAAAATGAACATAAACCGACCATTATGTAAAATATCGACTGTAGTTTATTGACAATTACAAAGATTAAAGGCGCTATTATAACTAAATCGGATTTACATATTTAACAAACAAAACATTCAATGCAAACAATAAAGTTATCCTGCAATATGTCTGCTATTAAAAGGCACATTGAAATACTCAGAACTGTAACTACTTAATGAGCGGGTGATACGATGTTAGTCACAAGTCGTCCGAGGTTTCGCTAACTGATATATATTCTGTGCGAACAGCATTTAAGAAAAAAATCTCGCGCGAAAGAAACTCTTAGCTCTGACGCCGTATTAGGTGAGTCACTTGCAAACCAACAAGCTGTTTATGAGCAAGCGACGTGATTGGTAACGATTGAAAACTCGTGGGCGATTGCAATAATAAACGATCGACACTATAACGACAATCATAATTCGTTGCCGGTCCGACAATATGTGCGTTGGTAACAGTCAAGTTCCGATCGTTCTAATCAATAGATTTGATCGATATTGTACCACGAGTATCGTTCTAATCAATAGATTTCGATTGATATTATACCATAACACGATTAGACCAAGATCGCACCGTGATGAGGTCATTCGCAGTATCAGGTCCGGTCAATTTACCGATTTCAAAAGTGAATTTAATCTTTAAAAAAAATTAATTTAAAATAAATTATTCAATTATAATATTTTTAGGGTTAAGAATATTTATATCAATAACAATATATTTACGGTTGTTGTCAAAGTTGAAGTCAAAATTCTTTATTCAAAATTGGTTTACATTCCCTTTTTTGACGTCTAATGATTCTACTAGTTGTGAGAGTAATTATAGTTGAATCCGATTTGTACTCTTTTTTTTTAAAAGTGGCCAATGACTAACGACTCAACTAACGATTTCATAACTTAGTTTCTAAAGAACAAATGCGGGGTCTGCTACTAATAGGCCGTTAGAAACAGAGGACGTCCATGCGTATCGCAGTCACGGTGACAGGAGAAACGTCTGCCTGAGGACACCCAGACACGGGCCATTAGACCCGCCGCGACACGCGATGTACGGATCTGAATCAGTTGCAACACTCGTGCCTCTGTAGTGTATAACGTTCCCGTTGCGTTTGGCAACTTTTTTATATGGAAAAATTACAACTATTGCAAGATTCTTTTCTGCATCAGTGTCATTTGAAAAGAAATATCAAATGTAAATCGCTTGTTCAAACAATGTGCTATCGGCCGTTCCGTGAATTCGTTCTACTCTGTGAATGTTCGAAATCGACCACTTTTGTGTACACTGATTAAAATTTTTATCAAATGTAACCACTTAAAGATTAAAAACTTTGGTTAAAAGAGAATATCCATAAAAAAGCAAATGAATTCCATTTTAAAACCAGCTAGAAAATATGATACGTGATTTTATAAAGCCACACACCACACTAGACAGGTCCAGAATAATTTATTATATAACGAACATACTATATATATATAAAGTTACAGCCTATATATAGTATATTCCACTCCTGGGCACAGGCCTCCTCGAGGGAATAAGTGCACATGCGTCCCCACTGCGGATTGGCGAATTTCACATATTCAAGATTTTTTTTTATTGTTTCTTAAATATACAAGTTTCCTCACAATTTTTTCCTTCACCGCTGAGCACGTGGCAAATCAGCACTTAAAAAATTTAATTATAAATTAGTAAAGCGAGCGCCTAGACACTGAGCTACCATAACAATTTATTTTAGTAATACTATATCTGTGTAATATGTTATATCAAAGAGTGTTTGAAATCCGTATACAATAATAAATACTGCATGGAAAAACGGAAGTCATCTATTCTACAAATTACTTGTTGGATAAATGACTTAATACCATAGACACCACGTAAGATCTCATCAACATTTTCCTTTAACCACCATCTATAGTATATACTTAAAGGGATAAAATAATAGAAATATCTCCAGCGCTCCGATTACTGGATTAAAATTAAAGAAGGCATAGTAAGGCAAGGACGTAATGACATATGCCGCACCCGCGCATGTCAAAAACATCGGAGTTTCGCAGATTATAAAAACATTAAAAACAATTTTTCATAATAGCGATCGTGACCGGTGGCTGAATGTTAACTGCCATTATCGTTGTGCATATAGAGGCGGGTAATGACTTACGCGAGACATTGCATCGTGCAGCTGGCCAGTAACATGCAGTCGTTACGAAATAAAAGATCTGTGTATACTTTAATAGGATATCTTCAAGTAGCGTATTTGGTCAGCTATGTAAAAATAATTGTGAGTGTATTTGGTACATACATTCGACTTATATTTGTATCCAAAGCGATATTAAAAAAAGCGAAATGTTTTAACATGAAATGAATAAGCAATCTAAAAAGGTCTACGTGTATGTGACTACGAAATTATGTAGTGTATACTAGTTACTTAATTACAAAATGGATAATAAATATTTAAGTGCATGGCTAGTTACGTGCCTACGAGAAAATTATAACATTTGGAGTGGAGACAATACAACTTACCATAGGAATCTTTTCACTTTTTCTAGACCGTTAGGTTTCTAGGTTGTATTTTCTGTGACATCTGCCTGTAAAAGGCAGATGTCACAGAAAATACAACCTACTTGAGCCCTTAAGCTCCGATTAAAATACTCTAGGAACAGATGTTCCATTGTTTTTATTAAAAACGTGTCATGTAATTTATTTCGCAGTTGTTTGTAAGCAATTTCTTTTTTATTTTCTATTCATAAAAATGTCGCAGGTAAACCGGAGAATCATGTGAATATGTAATCGAAAACTTTTGTAACTTAACAACTAGTGATGTAAACTCTGTTTATTCTTCTGTTTTATTCTATACTCTGCATTATTCTTAGTATTATTTATTAACTCTCACGTGAATTGAGCTAACGCCATCTAGGCACGTCGAAATTACAAAACATATATTAAACACTTACTAGATAATACTCTGTGGATAATACAGTCCGTTTAAATTTTTTTCAGTATTATTCATTGAAACGTGAACATAATTGTTCAAGACAAGAGCAAAAGTAGATCATTTATGTATTATATATTTTCAAAACAGTTAAGGGTCTGATCGTGGTTCCAATTCTGAACAGAAACGTTTTATTTATTTTATGAAAAAATGTGTAAGTGTATTTATGCAATTCACATTACCGCGACACAAATCTTCAAATCTAAGTAATGAAATGGAAAGCAGTTTCCCAATCTTGCAAGTCAGAAACATAATAACGTTATGACGATGAATAATGTTGCAAGAGTGAAATAACTAAGCACCGATCCGATAAATTTTAACGATAGAACCTGCGAAATATCCAAAGATGCATAGAAAATTTTTAAACGCAACGAGAGCAAGATGGCGTCTCACTTTCATCTGTTCGCCTGTGAGTATTCGGTAATGTGTTATGCTGGTTATGAGTGAAAAATACTGCTGAGCGAAAATAAATATTAACGTATATTCAACGTATTTATTGTTAAAAAATGTACTTAAATATGAATAATTGAACTCTATCAAATTTATCAGTATCTGTATACAGATGTTTCGAAATATAAAGATCACAAAACAAATAGGTTTGTTTGCTTGGGTTCGAACGGGAGTTAGCGGTGGACTTACGCGTTATTTTTTAGTACTGAAATAAAAAGGTCACTTTTTTAAAATTAAAGTAAAAACAATAATACACATTTCTCACATTCTTGATGTAGCTTTGCCCGCGTTAATTTAGTTGTTATATTTTTAGCGTTAATCCTAACCTAACCTCTACCAAAAATCCGTTAATTCATTGCCATGTATGTCAGACAAGATAACAACGAACACACTTTAAATTGTATATGTATATATATATATATATATTGTAAGAATAATAATCTTTTGTATGATTCACATATGAATGTTTTACTATGATATTATTACTCCCGATAAGTTGTGAGACTCCTAAAACAATATCATATCAGGAAAAAATATATTAAATAGTACGTTAGAGAAGTCCGTGGTGATGTGAAATTGGAGGTGTCACCCATCTACAAGAAACCGCAAGAGTGCTTTCAAAAGGTATTCAGTGTAGTTCACATGAAGTATTGCTGCCGACAAATTAAATGTGTTAATATTGTTTTCACAACAATTGTTATATCTGTGCGTGTGTTGATTTGTACTCGTTTTTATGGTTGCGATCATATACCTAATGCAAACATTGCAAAACTTTATTACGTTTTTAATTGCACACACTCGTTTGACGGCAATAAAAATCTAAGACATTACAAAACTGTGAGTACATTTATACATACATCCTTCAAATTATACCTAACAAGGTTATGACGTTAACATTTTCAAACATGATAAAGGAGTTTTTAAAGCAATTATTATCATCCTTTACCTTTACGCATTAAGATACAACTAAATTATTATCTTATCTAAATAACTTATACGGACATATCAATGAAACTGCACTCAATATCAACACGAGATTGTAAATCAAACTAGAAACGCAACAAGTATAAATAAAGCGCATAAAATACGTGTAATTTATGAATGAGAACTTAAAAAACGACCATAAATTGGTGATGACAAATGATCGTTTGACTAACCGATCTCAGATGTAATATCTATAAGTGCAGTTAATTCTTCGTAAAGTGAACTCACCAACTTCAACATTGGTGATCTTGATGCCACTCGCCGAGTTCGTTGATGAACAAACCAAAAAACCTATTAAAATTTAGTCCTAATTGAACCATCAAGCGTCCGCACACATTCACTTTTACCAAACTTAATTGCCGGCTGACACTAGTTTGTTTTTATAGTCTCGTCGTTGAGACGAGATATAATTAAAGTACAAAACAAACGCCTCACTGTTTCACAACACTAAAATTCGCTTATCGAAATTTAAGAATGAAATTGCGTTTATTTCTCGCTTAAATCAAATCACTCGGCGACTTCGAAAATTTGTGTAAACAACGATGTTACACCACACGCAACAACGACGGCGGTTGGCGCGACACTGACGAGATATCGGAATTGAATTGTGAACCGAGTAGACTCGTGACTAGGGCAACCACGTTGCGAGCTGACTGATAAAGATATAAAGGAATCATTCTAAAAATAGCGCAGTAACATTGTTATGACGTTTTGTGTTATTTTTAATCTCTCTATCTTGTTCTTAACCGTTTCCGGCTCTTAAAAAAATCTCAGAATGAAATGATAAAATGTAAAATATTTTCCGTCACAATAATATTGTTTTTATGTAAGTTATACAATTTACTTTCTATCATTATGGATTTTATTCAACAAATAAAAGCGAGCAAATATTTAGTGTATTGCCATTTTGAAATATCCAATCTCGTATTTTTAATCGGAATAATGGTGAACATACATTCAAGTGATTGTGCCTCTCTCTCGGCCGCGCAGGTTCTGTCCACCATCGGATAGCTCTTTGTTGCGACCTCACGCAATGAACCTGCTGTTTTTTCTGCTGCCGCTCCCGATGAATTTCGAATCCCACGTTCGTTTAAACGTTACAGACGTGCCCGATTTGTTGCACTCCTTTTATTGCTGTTCAAATTTGAAAAAATATAACATGGGTTTTTTTTTCTTTTTTTTTCTTTTGAGATAATCACCAGAAAGAGAGAGAGAGAGTATCACCAGAAATCGCGCTTGGCATTGCGCTGTACTGATCACCCAGTGATGATATACCTTAGTGGCCAGTAATTGTCTTGGCAACATTACTGTTCAAGCCGGAACACAGTAATGCTTGGCGGTAGAATTACTGGCGATACTCCACCCCAGGCGGAGTGTATAAGAAACCTACTACCTAGAAAATACATAATAATACAATAATTATCAATATATAGTTATGAAATAATTGGATTACAACCTGCTATTATAAATTTTAGGCTTTAGGCCCATTCTGGCCGTATTTTGTGTTGAATATAAAAAAAAATTAACTATTTAATTTGTACCTGAAATATTCATCAAGGTGTTTTTTTAAAGAAATAATTGTTAAATGAACGATTTAAAAAGTCAGTCACAATTATGCAATCTAAATAACATATTATAGTAGCTAACAAAATAATTTTTAAATCTACTTTATAACGAGAACGCGTTGTGGAACAAAAAAGCGAGCTATTCAACAATTGAATAAATAATGACTCATGTACATTCACTGTTCACAATAAATAACAAAAGTAATAAGCAATTTCATTAAAGTTCTTTGAAACAAAATTATATATAATAAATATTTTTTTATATTCTTTATAGTTATCCTCATTCAAGAGCACAAGGCTGTTTGGCTTTTTTTCTTTTCGCGAGCAAATTTAACGAAATAGATGGTTTTTAAATTAAGGGAATTTTTAAATTATATAACTCACTATATAGGTTACTGACCTCATACCCTTACTACATTTATTGCTGAAATGTAGTAAGGATTTTTTACATAAATAATAGAAATAAAGAATAGTTGTGACCGTTTAGCGCACTGTGATTTGATGAAGAAATTACGATGAAATCATGCCATTATAAAGTTTAAACCATTTATTTAAATAAGTATATAATTATACACACTTCTTCCTCCTGCCCTTATCCCACTAGATGGGGTCGGATGTATATATCGATATATATATATA
>DWHO01005169.1:0-10505 GCA_018247575.1 Eurytides lysithous rurik | reverse complement strand
TGGCGGTACTACCATACAAGCCCAAAAGCCCGGCTTGCCCTACTAAGGAGTAAAATTTATAGATCTTAATTAGCACATAATTCACGTAACGCTCAAATTTAAAAATAAAATCATTCGGGAATTATGTGCTAATTTAGATTTATAAATTTTACATCATCAGGGCAAGCCGGGCTTTTGGGCTTGTATGGTAGTACCGCCACTGACTGTGTGTACCGATTACAAATAAATCTAGCAATTCTCAAGACACCTCAAGTACATACTATCTACATTAACTAATTTAATTTTACAGAGTTATCTTTTCTTGAAAATATAACTTTCAATACCACAATTTATTTCATTAAAAAAATCTTCACTCATTTCCTCATCTAAAGATTGTCAGTTGTTATTATTACTAGTTCCTTCGGTATGGCTTGGTAACTCCTTGTCTGATACCCGTAGGTTTTTGTATGGCAGGTGTTATCTATCATGTACCAAACATATCGCCATCATTGATATATATAATTATTATTTGTGTTAAATGTTATTTGTATATAGTTTGCTACATTTGGGGGGACAATAGAATTAGTAGGTTCGATAAACCTTACGTTCAATAATGTTTACAAAAATATTTAATTCTTTAATTGAAATCGTGTTAGATCCGAGTGTATCCTGATAAACATTTATAGAGTCACTGAGACTAAAAGCGCAAACATCAGTCAATATCATAAGATAGTGTAGTTATAGTGTCACGATAAAGCTTGGACGACAGTCGTAATTTTTCATCCAATCTTGTTTTCGATAAAACTGTTATATGAACATCATTCCGACGAAATGAGCTGCACCTCAATCCAAAGTGTGCCGATTGCCGCCGCATATCGATGGCACCAGCACATATATTAAAAAAACTATCAAAGTTTTCTCACGTCTACCGTAACCGTTTTTTCCGAATAACAAACTACATAACTGGAAACGTTCGATAATAATTATTTACCGTTGCATTGAATTATTCAAGACGATCTTTGGTCGTCCTAAATGCCGATGGCCTGTGGTGTCAAGTTCGTTTACGATTATTATTTACGATGGGCCTAGATTTTTTACCATCTCGCATGGCGTTTAAAAATGCCAAGATAAACCTTCTCGTATGCATACCATGCTGGTCGAATGGACAACACGTGGGTCGGTCGAGTGTGGGTTATTCTTGGCCTCGCTCCGGGTAACCAGCCATGGTTACTAAAACCCCTCTGCTATGAAAACCCTTCGGTCTTAGGAGGGTTTATAATTTAAATTAAAAATGTTACAGCTGCCGTTGTCGGGATATGATCTTGGTTGAACAATAATACCTTATTAGAAACAGACCGTTTAGACCATGGGTTGCCAATGATGGCGGAACCTCCTCTAGTAGTTTTTAGTGAGAATGATTAGAGAGAGACAGAAAATTAACTTTTAATTGTGATTTTTAATAGATGAGAGACAGACATAAAATTGGTAAAATTAAGTATTATTTAAAAGGGGTGTTAGAATTTTTTCCTTGTAAAGGACGATAGATCATAAAAGGCTGGGAACCTATGGTTTACTTAAACTACCAGTGTGAAAATTTAGAAATGTATTTACTTGAAAACCTTTGCACAGTTAAACACGTTTCTTCTTTATGGCCTATTAATATTTGATACTCGGCTCGATCTTACGTTAGGCGGAATAGTTTAATAGCACTAACATTATTAACTCATGGATGTTAACCAATCATCATAGTATTGATAGTTTCCGTAGCTTTTGTCACTAAATTAGAGATTTGTCGAGTCAACATCTATTGCAATTATTTCGTTATTACCATTGTGTTAGGCGAAAGTATCGGATGAGCATAGTGTTTTTTGTTCACTATTTGTTTAAGCATTGTGCACTTCGCAAACAACGTGTGGAAGTGTACGTAATTCGCTATTCCACGTTCGAAATTAAACAAGTCATTTATCATCGTTACATGTGTACGATCGGTCGTCCGACACTCACTTCTTTACACATTTGAGTCAATATGGCGACTTTCTCTTAGCCCAATTTGCTTTTCCCCGTAACGTTCGATTTCGTTCCGTGGTGTTTCTTTTTTGTTTCGGAAAGTAGTAGAATATGTGAGCTCGGGGCCTATTGTTATGGGGCATTTGGTGATTATAGAGAATAACTTGCTGGCGATATACAAACGGTGAATTCAATTCCTTAATGTTCAAATATAATGCTTATGGATTTGTATTTTCTTCTGTTATATTGGTTGTCACTTATGCAGAATAATTGTGTAAATCTATCTATGGTTATATTATATCGTAAAGGTCGACATGGAGTCTTTATGGTTACGTGAAAATTTAAACTGTCTCAACAAAAACAATGAAAACATGAACATATGATAATGTAAAAAAGAAAACTGCAGGACTTAATATCTGTTGGTTTGTCTAGTGTTTTTAATATTACAAAAAATCACTACTTAGTAAAGTTCAACTTTCAACACACTAACAATCTGTGTTATTTTTGTCTCTTTAATATTTATATATTAATCGATAACGTGGTTTACTTCATAGGGTCATATTCTTGTTCGGGTCAGTTTATATCGGTCATCGATGGGCCCACCTCGACGCGATGGTCACGTAGCAACAATCTCAGCAATAAATTTTAGCTTCGACGCCAGTTACCGTTATCACGAAGCAGACAGATTAAAATGTCGTACAAGATCTCATAGGAAAGGGTCAAACAGACCCTTTCCCTACGGTCACCGGGTTATTAGAAAGTAAGCTCCAATTCTCCGCATAACCGATTCAAGATTGATCTACGATTGAGCCATCAACGAAATGTTATTGCGGACGAACTATATTTTTCCGTGAATATTAATTATGTGGTCGCGTTTTTGCTGAGTATGAGTAGTGAATCTATTTATCGGTAAATTTAGTCGTTAAAATCTTTTCTTAAATTTCTTTCACTTATAACTGTTTTAAATAAATAATAAAGTTTGTCCGTCAGTTTGATATGTCGTTTTGTAAGCGTACTAGAAATCTGTTAGACCTTAGTACAACCGTATCACTTTACACGACTTTATCTTAAACACGAGCGTGAAGGTAATCAATAATATGCAGCAGGTGGGGGAAATCCCCAACTTATCATTGACCCTGTCATCATCCATTAGAATCGGCGATTGTGGCGTGTGAATGGGGAACATTCTTTTGCGCACACGACGCGTGGTTTCCTTTTGTTGGGTCCGCTAGAGCCGTTATCGTCGTTTCCACTGTGAGGCACCTTACGTTAGTCGTAGAGCCTTTTGTTCCGCTACGCAATTTGCCCGACACACCCGTGCGCGTATGCGTTTCGGTGTGTAACGATGTAGTGGAGATGTTCCTACAAAGGTTTGGATGATGTCGTATTGGCACCATATCCAACATATATATAATAATTTCTCTAGTTTTTTGAGTTACTAGTAGTAGTCTAATATACTAGATCTTAGTAACTCAAAATATTGGAAAATGCCAATACCATTTTCCTTCTCCTAAATCATGTTATGATGGGTTTTCTAACATAAAATTTGAATTCTTTCTCTATTACTTTCGATATTCGGCCTTTGCCCTAAATAAAATTAAAACCATGCATTATTTTTGTTTGAAATGGCGTTGTAACGGATGACGGTTACAACTAATGGTATATACAAGTCAAAATAAACAAAAAGATCCAAATTTCGATCGTTTTAATACAATTTTTTTACTGACAACTATCATAATCTAAAACCCTTTGAATAATATCGCTTCTGCGTGCCTTGTTGATTTGAATCGACCGATTGGTGTGAAGCTAGGAAAATTGGCACAGCACTTGCTTCGCTCTTAATGACGTCACTGGAAACGCAGCGTTGTTTTTATTTTGACGAAAGCGTGACGTGTTTTAGGTGTACGTCAACATCTGTATTGAGATGCTTACTACATATGTATATTTCTGTATATTTTTAACACCTTTCTACAAAACAAATGCGGCATATTTTCACATCAATTATGATAATTATGAAGCTTAGGAAGTTGTCGAAGAGTGAAGGGAGAAATGCTGTTAGACTTTCCGTAGGAAAGTTTAATCGTAAAGAGATAATTGTCATGTCAATGCGCTATATAGTACTTGACACTTACTGCGTTAATATTCTAAAATAGAACTTTTCTTTCAGATATGTTACTTTGTTAAAATCATTCATTTAATTCACACACAAATGATAATATTTCTAATGGCCTTCCCTCGCGATGACAAAATACGAATGGCGCATATTTTTAAACGGTAATCTTATAACTGCTTTTATACACCGTGTGTTCAATCTCCACATTGAAAAGAAATTTGTATGGTCTACCGATAGTTCATCCGTTTTTCAATGTACCGTGTATCCTTGTATGTGTTAAGCTCCCTGTTATATATATACCGTATATATTATTCAATCCAGACGCTTTTACTTAAATTGAAATGCCTAAATGCTTCCCTCGCTTGTTTTCAGAACCGGCTGGGAGACGATGACCATCCGCACCAAGAAGGCCAAGGAGACGCCCACCACCCAAAATGTGACCACCGACAACTGAACCAAAACCCCCAACGCGCTCTTCAAATTCATGAGTCCCACAAGATTACATGATCAAGACCGATTCGACCGATTATATTTATTATACCATATTATTTAAAACGATATATAAACGATTCTAGTCGCTGTAGTTCTTTTATAACACGAAGCAATTTAGACTTTAAATGTAAGATCGGATTTTGCAATAACAACCTCTGGAGTACAAAGAGTGTTGATGCATCGACGAAACAGTACAAACGAACTCGGGAAGCTAATATTGATTTAGCAGTAAATTAATTATTTTAGAAGTTCCCGAAGTAAAACGAAACAAGATGTCTACGAGTGAGTATATTTTTTTATACATCTCTTACACTTTAAGCGTAGCTATGTCATACAATTATTTTGTTTTGTTAGTTACCCAACAAGGCAACATAATTTGTGAATGTAAGGTGTGAAATGTGTGAGGTGTGAATGAGATTTTACCATTATGTTCCGCAGCTAAAAAATAATGTTTTAAAAATATTCTTTATTACATTTTTTTTAAAGATTGATGGAAAATTACAATCGCGACTATTGTCGTATTGTAAAAAGTGATATAAAAAGAAGTTAATAATACAAAGGGCAAGATATAATGCCGACAATTATTTTCTGCTCATCAACAAGAATTTAGATTAAGTTTGTAATTTTATGCCCAAACACTTTTTATTGCACTAAAACAAAATCTGTTTCTTTGAAACGGACGAGCTTCACTATCAATGTCAATCTATCTCAAAACCATTTGACAAATGCCCATTGATTGTCGTCGTTCTCGGAATAAGGGTTGAGTAAATACGCCATTCGATGTTCTTTATTTCTGTATCATAATTATGTTTATGTTGTTCTGAGTTTTGTACGGCCAATTCGTAGAAATGAAGCCATCAAAGGTAAAAAATAACCAATAATATTTAAATAAACTTGGACTTTTAAGATTTAGTTAACAAAAAAAATATATAATATATTTGTTAATGAACAGTAGCTCACTTCAGTTGATTAGTATTTACTTATGCTTTTTATTTCCAGTTAGGCTTCTATTCCGAAGCAAAGTTCTGTTAATTTTTTTTAATCGCGCCCGATTATCCTTTTTAATTGACATTATTACCAGTCTACGGGTAAATAGTGCCTTTGGTATTAATTCTGCCTATTTACTTTGATTGTACGTGATGATTAAATAAATAAATAAACATCGTGATAGTCATGTAGACAGAAGTTTGTTAAAAAGAATGAAACCTCTGCATTCTACTGTACTATTCAAAGAGTTGGACGTTATGAATTGAGAGATTTGCGTCATGGTCACAAAGTTTTTACTTTCTTTTAGTAGGATTTAATTGTCCCTCTTATTATTTGCTATCCTTTAAACTGTTCAAAGAAAATTGACAACTTTTATTCATACTCAAGGTTTCGAGCACTCCGCGATGAAGAGCAGTTTCTCGTTGTCATCGCTACGAAGCGCACCGGCGCCGCCTGGCGGCCGCTGCGAGCAACTCGAGCGGCCCTACCATAGTCTTACTAAGAAGAGGTCTGTATGACCGTATTAGTGTTTCTCACACATCATTCAACCTATTAAGAGTACTTTATAATGAATTCTAAGGTATATGAATCAAGTGTTACATATGTTACTCGTAAATCCTCGATGTTTTTTTTTCATCTTAACAAACACAAACCCCAACAAGTTATTTCTCGGTTACCGCATATGTATCTCTTGAATGATTCCAGAGATCCTTTAAAATTATTGAATATACTACATTTTACTTTGCTATTGAACTATCTATTTCCAACATTACCATGTCATATGGTTTGTCAAAAAGTGAGACTTAATTAACATTATATTGCATTGCACATTGTACCTACTATGCAATATTATATTGCATGGTAGGTACATATGTTTACTATAGAACGTGCTGACGCCACCGTTTACTATAAAATTACATTATTTAACTTTAAAATTTATCATTGTTTAATTAAAACAAAACCGAATCAATTTGCAAGTGGTTATTATGTTTTCAAATAATAAACGTTAAGAATACCTATAGTGTAAAATAATAGAAAAGAGAAGAAAACATTCACATAGATGTATTTGAACCTTCTGGAATCATATATAACTTTTATTTAATAATGTGTAATAAATAATATTCATGTAAATACTCCTTGTATGTTAGATAAGTAAAGTTTTACAATTGGTACATTTCAGGAAAGAGCCGTGTAGAGAAGCGTGGCGCAGGAGTTGGGGTTCGGCAGCCAGCGGCGGCAGTGCGGGCGATGACCTGTGGCCCCTGTTGCAGCATCACTATGACTACATCATGGACAATCAGATCATCGATTCGTGCAGGGTAAGAAAAATCCTCATCATTGGAGTTATAACCAGACAATAACTGAGAGACTATGAGATTTTACTAATTTTTGTTTATGTATATAGAAAGAACAAGACAAAGTGTTTGGTCCCTGTATTTCGCGTAGGTTATATTAAGGTGAAATAATATAAAATGTCAAAATTTGGAACATTAATCACTGACACACGCCTACTTATTGTTTGGAGTGTTAAAAACTTTTTGATATGAAAACTCTATAATTTTTTTTATTTGTTAGAGTTTTCTTTACTTTTATTTTTAAGTACTCATTATAGATTATTAATGTTTAATAGTTTTGTACTGATACGATTGAGATCAAATAGGATAGGTGAAATAGTTTTCAAGCTAATAAAATTAAACTCGTTCCAAACACATATAGTCAAGCTAAAAGGTATAAAATAGTAATTTCTTCTAAGAACGATCATACGTGTTGCTAGCACTTGAGCCGTGATACATGATACATTTTTAGATGCCGACATCTAGAAAGTATAAAAGCGCCTCAAGCATTCGCTCGGATAGAAGCTCTCGCTTCTCCTCAGCTTCCCTTAGTCCGATTGTGTTATGCGATAAGATAAAACAGATGAGTTATAGATAAAGCTTTTAGAGTCAGAAATATGCAAGGGAAGTAGGAGGCAGCGTTTCTTTGTAATAACAAAAAATACTACATTCTACGAATGATATTTTTGCCACGAATTGTGTCCATTCTTTACTCTCTTGCCACAGAAATAAGGAATAAAGACATACCGACCACTACATTCAAATTTAATTTTTAATACCAGTAATTTTTTTCAAGAAAAGTACTTACACTGGTGACAAACCGATGGAAAAAACATATATGTATACGTATCTTAAAAATCTTCACTACATCATACCTCAGTTAAGTACTTAATTGTTAACCTATTTTCAAAATCTACATTAAGGTGTGAAGTTTTTATTTCAATTCATGTTTTTAGGAAGCAGTATTTTAAAGTTAGTGAGAGGATACGTGGGAGACATCGAAACTGACACTGGGCATATGTTCTTTCATTAATTCGTAAACCTAGCTTAGACTATTAACTATGACTAGACTAGAGACTAGGAATCTATAGGCGATAGTAAATAGTGGTTATCTTGAATTCGTGTCTACATTTTCCAACTTGTTCATTTGTTTAGAATATGAATTTTATTTTTACATTAAACAATCAAACGAATAAATTACTTATGTTTTCGGTTTGAAATTTTAGATGTTCCCTTTCTTTTGTTGGCACATTTTTTCGAATGTTAATGAGTAGACTAGGAGCAATGCAAAATAAATAATGTAATATTTGTTGTAAATTTTATTTTGCTATTTAAAAGGAGGTTTCCTAAATTGAGTATTTAATTCAAAAGTAAACCTTCTTCGGTATGTGGTAGCACTTTACTAACACCGCCAGGCGAGGTAAAAACATCATACACGGTAATTCTGCAGCACAGCTACTAATTCTGCATACTGTTTTCCAATGTATAGGGCAATTTATACAATATTAATGTTAAACTATTTTCAAATGATTGGCTCTATGAGCCACACTGAACTATCAATCAACTCGAGGTCATTTACAAGTGTTTTGCTTATCAATGGATTCTATATAAAAATAACTTGATTTGTTAAAGGCGTATGACCACACGGTTGACTGTTGACATCCATATGCCCAGAAATTTAATATAGTTACATACACATCCACTAGTTGTAGGCAGTGGCGGTACTACCATACAAGCCCAAAAGCCCGGCTAGCCCTACCAAGGAGGAAAATTTCTAAATCTTAATTAGCATATAATTCCTGAATAATTTATTTCTAAATTTGAGCGTTGCGGGCCGGGCTTTTGGGCTTGTATGGTAGTACCGCCACTGGTTGTAAGTAGTGTTACACCTCAAACGGACCCTCCAAAAGAGTCCTATTAAAAAGTTATTGCTGCTTAGATGAATTCCTCGCGATACAACGCAGTGTGGGCACACTGCATCTATGCAATGTGTTTACAGATTACAATCTAATATCCAAGGAATTCTGCCATTAATTTACAAGTTCTATAGTGTTGTAAATGTCTATGGGCGGCGATGATCGCTTACTACCAGGTGAGCCGCTTGCTCGTTTGTCAGCCTACTCTATAAAAAAGAAATTCTGTTTCTGTTATCACTGTCTCTTGCAGGAGGCGAATGGTGAGCTGCTCTCGCACAGCTGGACTTCGTCACAGGGCGGGCCGAGGTTGTTGAACCCGATCACGGGTGCCAACCGCCAGTGGTCGCTGAGTCAGCTCATCGCCGAGTTCTCCGAGCTGTGCCAGTGGCTCACGCACGTGCAGGAGGAAATATACTCTAGTCCCGAGAACCTCTCTAGTGTCCAGCTAAGAAAGGTTAGTTTTCACGTCAATGGGTGACAAATGCAATGTTGATCTGAGAACCCTACCTATGGAATGAAATTACATACCTTTCGGTGACAAATGCAGTATTGAGCTAAGTAGCATATCTATGGAATAAAATTGTTATATCTAGCCAATAAAATGAAATTTCTTTTCGGATACCCTCGCGTTTTCTTTCGCATTTAAGCTCTCGAAGGTTCAAACACTTTACGACGTTCATACTTACGGACGGATGGTTGAATATCAATTAAATTCATGAAATTGTTTCATTTTGTAATTCGTAGTATTCGCGTTAATAGAATATCGGAGTTTTGAACTTTTGTTGTTTGTGTATTACGGGGCGCTGTGCTTATTTCGGACCGTATTGCTCACTGTGGTAGTTCAATCTCCGGGCGCTCGCTTTTAATTCAATACACTTGAGCAACCTGAGTTCAAATCCCGGTGCCGGCACCAATGAATTTGTTAATTTTTACTAACAAGTTTAAGTGTTGATTTATCACGTGCTTAGCGGCGAAGGAAAACATTGTGAGGAAACGTGCATATTTAAGAATCAATAAAAAAAATCTTAAATATGGGAAGTCCGCCAATTCGCAGTGGGGCCGTGTGACGGTCTATGCCTTTATACCCTCTGTATATAGGGGGATCAGCAGTGGGATATATATAGGCTGTTAAAGTTGCTTACCATTATGAGCATGATTTTTTCATCTCATCACTCAATTTCATAAAGGACTATTGTTAAAATTTGGTGATGATGATTAAACTCCTAGGAGGGGCGGAGGGCGTATACAGTTCCAGTCTCCATCGCGTTGTGTCTTGGTCTTTGCGTCTTATCTCGTATTTTGGACGACCATGTTTCAGCTTCCCTTGTGGGACCCACTCGAAGCCCTGTCTAAAAATGTGGTTAGGATCCCTTCGGAGAGTGTGTCCAATCCAAGTACACTTACGCCGCGTGATTTGCTGGTCGATCGGTAACTTCTTGACAGACTTCCAGTAACTGTTTCTTGCACATCTTCTCTGGCCATAATATACCGAGAATCTGGCGAAGACAGCGGCTGCCAAAAAGATAAAACTGGCGTCGCTAAAAGGTACCGGGTATAAATTAACATTTCTTTTTGACGACAATGATTTGGCGACTATTAATATTTATTTATTTAATCTTTTGCACAAAAACAAAGTACAAGGCGGACTTAATGCCAAAGGCATTCTCTGCCAGTCGA
>DWHO01005168.1:0-10505 GCA_018247575.1 Eurytides lysithous rurik | reverse complement strand
ATCTTTGGCGTTTAAAATTCTATTTCTTATATAAATAGACTTGGCCTGTGTGCAAGCTTTTTTAAATATTTTGGAAAATTTTCTAATTTTAGTTAGGAACACTGGATTATGATTCCATTGCTTCATACTATATAATTCATAAATTGTATCTCTACTTTTGCGGATACCTACCGTCGCCCAATCGCTAAAGTTAAATTTAAAACATTTTGAAAACGTTTTAAGTTTAGTCATGTCATTAAATTCCTGTAACAATAAATTGAAAAGTTTATTATATGATTTGTCTGGACCATCATCGTCCAACTTTAGTTTACAAATTTTTTGAGACACTTTTTTTTAAAACAATTTATTCTATTACTTGTTAATGGCCTAGTAGTATCTCCTCATATACATCATAGTGACAAAACACATTATCAAACACATTGCACTTGTGATCCGAGTAGGTTTAGAAGAAAATGTTCTTTAAATTAAATGATTTAAATAAGTTCAATAAACGCATACTAGAAGACCTGTAATATATCAATAATTACATATAATAATTACATATAATGTATGTAATATATTAAAGTCTCCACACACATCCATCACTCATTTGTTATTATGACATAGTTTTGTAAGAACCTCCTCCATTCGATTATCAAATTCTTCAAAGACACTAGAGGGGCGCCGGTACACGCATACTATAATGTATTTATTGAGCTCGATGCAGGATACCTCAATAGTTCGCTCAATAGAGAGCGTTACTACCTCTTGTCGTGCCTTAAAACTACATTCTTTCGAACTAAGGGATCCACCACGAATAGCTTTCTCTCTATAAAACAAACTGGACAGTATATAGTTACTTATATTTACATTGTTATTGTACTTTGTCAACCAGTGCTCAGTCACACAAAACACATTATCACTATATTTTTGAAGAAAAAGTTCCACTTCCAATTCTTTGCCACCTAAGCCTTGTATGTCTTGATGTACAATATTAAATGGGTTAGGCTTTGTCTTATTATTTAGTTTAAAGTGGAACTGTTATTTGTCAATAATTTATTAACATGATATCTTTTATTTTCCGCTATATTATTTGTTTTTTATTATATTTTGGCAGATACATTGTGTCTTTTGTCATCTTAAAACTGCTATAAATAGATTTATTTAAATCCAAATAAAAGAATACGTCGCTATGACGGTGTGTCACATTATATAATGTCATATTCAAATTATATATCTACATATTTTGTTGATCCGAAAAGGAAGAAGAATATGGAAATGAGCAGATAAAAAATGTACTCTTAGTGTTATTATGTAAGTCTATCAATTTTTCCATATTTTGAATTATTTCTTGTTTCTTAATGGACAAACTGTCTCCATGTAATAGTACTATATTCATCTAATGTCATATCAAAAATTTTATTCATATTATGGTGGTAACTAGCTCCAGGCGAACACATATTAATAACATTATTTATGTCATTGCTCAAAAGGGACCCAAAGCCCTGACCTAATTTGTCAATCACAATATATTTCTTTTGGAGGATATCAGAGGAACTGCGTTTTTTTTTATTAAATGTAACATGTTTATTTTTAATTTTATTCTTGGTTTTATTTGTATTTTGCATGGCAGGTTCACTCAATACTTTAGGGGTGGATTTGTGGTCTGAATTTAAAATATTATTTGAACAACTACAACTGTACTGTTGGCTAGTTAAAGATTCATAACTTTCCAAGTTATAGTTACATAAATCAACCAAATTATTTGCTGCCAAAATATGTTCCTGTATTTGATTTTGAGAACATTCATACTTCTCAGTAATTGATTGCAAGGAACATGTTAATTTATTGAACTCATCCTGCAAGCATTGAGTGTCCCGGTCATACATAGATCTACTTTCATTTAATTGATTAATATAAGTACTTACGTTTTTAATTAATTTTGAGCGTTCATTTTTCAAATCATGTATCCTATGTGCTGAATGCTTATTATTCATTAGTTTATTACATTGTTTGATAAATCTATATAGGATGTTGAATAAATGAATTATCTTTTGTAAGGTCTATTAAGGGTGGGATGGAAGAATTTGAGTGCTCTCTTGATTTGATTTAAGAGTTAGTTGATTTAAGAGTTTCAGACTTGGCAATTGAATTTCTAGCCTGTACTAGGTTACACTGGTCAAATGCAGTCACAATATTGTTTAAGTGATCTCATTGAGCTACAACATCCAAATAATTATTATGCAGCTCAGCGAGCTTACTTTTGAGATCCGTATTCTTTTTAATTAATTTACTAATTTCCTCCTCATTTTCCTCACGCTCTTGTAGAAGCTGCTTACATAGTTCTTTAGATGACCTTAGTTCATCTAAGGCTAGCTTCAGTTTGTTTTCAAAATCTTTTGCCAATGCTTTATGAGTAGCCATTGATTTTTCCATTGTTAACTGGAAGGTATATTAGAGAATACGAGATAGAAGAAAGAAACCTAGCAAATAAATAAAGTTATAGATACTAATATTTGAATGATATTAATAAATTAGAAGATATGATAATTGTATATTAAAAATGAGGGTACTACAATGTTAAGTGAACTATAATTAAATGAAATTTTAACAATGGAAATCACTTTAAGTTGTAAATTTTAACTATATTATATATTGTAATGTATTTAGTATTAGAGTTTATTACTTATTGATGTCATGTTTATATTATGAAATAATAATGATTTTAGGTACGCCATAGGACATATAGTATCAATAATAACATATAACTTTGAGCGTTTTAACTTTAATGTGCAGTAAAATAAAAGTGAAGGCTGTGTATGAAGCTAAATGTGTTGTCTACAACTTAGCTTCTTGTCAAGCAAAGTGACAGCTTCTGAGATTATTTTGTGAGACCCTTATATATAGGAAATTTTAGCACTAAATATAGTATATGGACACTTTAAGTTATTTCCTATATAAATTCACTAAATTTTACTTAATTACGACTAAATAAAGTTAAATATTAATTAATTTTACAAAGCTACGCGTATGACGTGCTGGCCAAGCTAGTGTTGCCACCATAATGTCTGCTGCGTCCCCATAGGAAAGTACCACAACGTTGTCGGATTATTATAGCGACAATTAATTTTTTTTGTACAGGATCCTGCTGATTCAGAACGCACCCGAGAAGCTGCCGATGGGGGGTTCGCCGCCGACGCGGTGCAAGCGTCGCGAGCAGGGCGGCCGGGGGCAGGCGGTGGCGAATGTCGAGCCCCCGCCGCCGCCGGCCGCCTACCGCGAGGAGGACGAGAGCGGCGGCTTCGAGAGCTACCGTGCGAACCCGCGGCGCCTCTCCGCCCTGGCGAGAGCGCCCAGGGACGAGGCGCGTCGGCACTCGGACGCTGACCGAGACCACGCGCACGCGCATCTGCATGCGCACGCCGCGCCCGTTACTGCGCACGCGCATGGCCACGCCCCCGCCCCTCTCCAAGCTTCGGTCACGCCCACCGTCGAGGTATGCGGTCGCTTCGAGTTGCCCGCTGCGATGCTACACTTGATTGAAATGAGTCAACCCATTTGATACGAAGTGAACTCGGTTGGCGCAATTGCTCGAAGCAGCACTGTGTGACACATCTCCATTTCCTTGGTAATAATTAACGCTCGCCGTCGGGTTATGCGTGGAGCCAACCGTGATATATTCACTTATAGATAAGATTGTCTTTTTTAGATTATCTGTACAGTGGATACAGATAGACTAAGATGATACAGACAGAGTTACAGCCTATTGAACAAGCTCGTTTCTGGAAAGGTTTTTGTACTATAGACCACATCCACACGCTGCGGCAGACTATACAGAATACAGCAGAGTATAAACCACCAATATGCTATGAGAAGTGGCGGTACTACCATACAAGCCCAAAAGCCTGGCTTGCCCTACTAAAGAGTAAAATTTATAAATCTTAATTAGCACATAATTTCCGCAATGCTGAAATTTAAAATTAAATTATTCGGGGCACTACTTCTTATTAGGGCAAGCTGGGCCTTTTTGCTTGTATGATAGTACCGCCACTGAATATGAGATGTAGTCCTTCACAATGGGCCTCATAAGAGGGCCCCTGGTCACTCAAAGGGCAATGGTGCTCTACCTTAATTGTCGGTGTATTATGAATTATTCTTATTTGAATAAGCTGTAGTTTCATTAATTCAGGCTTTCAAAAATCTAGTAACCAAGTAGAGTGACATCTTATTGATATAGAATAAAAGAAAGGGGAGAAATTTGGTCAGATTCCGTATAAATAGCAATATTTTAATAAAAATGTTTACCGATATGACACTTATACATTTTAAAATTAGTTTTATTCTGATAACAGGCAGGCGTTTACCACATCAGCGTGGACCCACTGGAGGCCGACATACGCGAGCTGCTGGCGTTGGAGGCGAGGAGGGAGGCGCGCGCCGCCCGATCTTTGCCTAATTTGCGAGCGAGCCGTGAGAGCTTACTACCTCCCGCCGCCCACGCGCCACACACGGCGCATGTGTCTCATGTGACCCACGTGGCGCACGTGACTCACGCCCCGCACGTGTCGCTTGTGACCCACACACCACACGTGACCCACGTGACTCAACCATCGCACGATAAAGAAGAGCGGGGCTCCTGAGAGTTCCGAGTCGCGCGCCGCTCGCCGCCGCCGCTCCTACTCTACCCCGACGATACCGTGTACTAGCGATGCTTCCATTGGATAGGTTTCTAGAATGTTCTGTGATGTTAGACTCGAGCTGTTTGAACCGATAGGACTTAGTGATGTTGGCTTCGACGTTATGAACTGTTCAATTGGGATGTAAACCATATTAAATGTGACTGAAATTGACATTGACTGGATAGAGCTCAGTGGATTAACATTCATGTAACAAGATGTAACAGTTAGCCATTGTTTTAAACAGAGGATTAGCCAAGATTGTGTTGTTCGCCCACCGTAAGGCGATCTAAAATTGGCGAGGAAGATATGTAAAAATGTCTAATAAAACATAAATCTATGACGAAATCATGCAGTTGAATGCAACAAAATAAACTAGAGATTTGTTGAGGTTTATCTAAAAAACGTGTATTATGATGTTTAAAGCATTATTTGTGAAATGTGATTGAACTAGAAATATATACTTTGCTATGTATATCTTTCTGACCAGGCCCACATTTTAAAGTTTGATTAATATTGAAATTATTAAATTACCTATATATGTTTGGACAAATATAAATTGAATTTGAACATGGTCTTTGCCATTTAAAAAAGGCTTATTTCAGTCAGTTCTCCAAATAGGTTATTGTTTTGGCAAATATAACCCTATGTTGGTGGTTATAAATTAAATGGAGGGGCATCATATGAAATAAAAAATAAAAGAAATTTGTGAAACAAAATTAACTTGCCAAGTTTACTGAACATGATTAGGTAAAATTCATAAGAACCATATATTTCTTTAATGAGAATATTTAGATCTTGTGAAATCTAAAGCTTATACAAAATCCTAAATCTAACGTACAAATGATATTGCTGTAGCAGTAAATAAAATAAGCACATGAAACTTTTTGCCAATTCAATTTTGCTATTCAAATTTTCAATATTAACTGTTATTTGAAATGATGTACTAATGGCGAAGTAACCATAAAATGAAAGCTTATTGGGGCGGAGAATGTAACAGAACAGAATACATATGAACTTTGAACAACATCTTTAAGTTTACTTAACTACATCAAACCATATATTTTTCATTTTTTGTTTGTGGTTTTTGTGCTATTTGTATTTAATACAACACTACTTTTTGTTTTCAAAGAGCTTTGATATGATGTGGATCTAAGTATTAAAAGCAATAATAAAATGTCTTATGTAGATATTAGTAGTAACAAAATATTTGCTTCTGTTCACTTTCTCTGTCTCAATTTATCATCGTAAATGTAATATACTTTGACAATGATCAGTTAGTCGGAGATTAACGCTACTATTTTATATAATGTAATCATTCAAACAAATGATGTATATAATATCGATTTTGTAAATAATTATATTAGATACTGATAAAATAACCACTAAGGTCGAATTTTCCGAGTTTGCTTTGTTTATCGATTTAAAGCACCATTATCATGCAATGTAAACTTTTAACTCCTTAAAATAAATAAATAGAGAAGTCTAGGGTTACGTTATATCTTTGTTTTAACGAGCGGTTACCGAGAATCAACAAAATATTTCAGGGAAAATTGAAGAAAACAGTCAAAGAAAAAGTTATATCTCTTTAAAATGACAGCAAATTGCAACATTTAGATGTAAGAAATTGGTAAAAATTGGAATCAAAATCAAAAACTCCATTAATAATCCGTCCTTTAAGGTCTATCTAGTTCAAAATTGAAACATTCTTGATAGCAGCTCGTTAAATTGTAATAAAAAATAATTCTTGTTTTTTGACTTTGTTGATGGAACATATACACATGTGCAACCAAAATTGTTTTGAATGGTAATTTCTTTATTTTCCCAACTTTATTGCCAGTAAAAATTCGAATGATCTCAAAATTATTGCATGTGTACATTTATTATTTTTATGGATGTCTTGTAATTTAATGCAAACAAAAAGTAAAATGAATCTCTTAATTTTGTAACACCTTGTGTGGCGGGTGGGCTTCTTTATTATTTCCTTGGGACTTTAAATTCATGGAAACATCTATATATTATGTAGTATTTTTATCAAGTGTTTGACGCAATCACTAATTGAATTTATTGATTTCATTTTGCTATATATTATATAAAAAAGAAACTTTGAGTTAAAATAGTGTACAGATCATTCAGTTCATTGCTTTCATTTTTTTTTATATGTAATATAAATTGCAGTGTAACTTTCATGTGTTCTGTGAAATTGTCATGATACGTAATAAATAAAAATGTGAAGATTCAATTTGTACATAGGTCTTAAATATTAATATATTACGTATGAGTTATGTTTATGATTTAATCATGTAGTGCAATTTAAACTATTATCTTGATTTGAATGATTGCAGCATTTGTGATGAGTCTTCTATTATTTCCGTTGTCAATATTTAACTCAGACACAACATTCACAAAAACATTTTTAAATTTCTGTTTCATGACAGTGTTGAATTTCGTTACTCTACTGTTGTTATTTTGGTGTGATCCCACAGTTATACATCACTTTGATCATCGTTACAAATTTATATCACATTAAGACTTATTAAATTCATTATTTTTTGAGGCCACCTTTCTCGTAACCTCTAACACTATTTGTTTTTATTGCTCCATCATTGTTTTTTTATTAAATAAGTAGATGTCATAAAATAACTTTCTTTTTTTGAGTCAAGTAGATATTGCGTTTGAACTGCTTATTTTTTTCTATAAACAACACTAGAAATCGAAAACATTTTTATTGTTATTATTCTTTAGATAGGAATTGTTAAACAAAACATCACGGAAAACTTCCTATTTGTAAGTAGATAGTCAATCAATAGCTTTTGGCGTTTGGTGCTAATCAGATGAGAAGTTCGATAAAGTGACTACATTATTGTGTGAGTTTTTTAATAATATCAAAAAGATGAAACGAAAGTACCGCGTTTCAGAAAAATAAAGTAGATTTAGAGGCATTAGTAAAACCGTGGGTCGAAATGTTTCGTAATATACCTAAACGTTATTTTGAAACCAAAGTGTGAAGCTCCTTATTCGCGGGAAATGCACAATGTGGATTGGAGTTATGGATCCTAAGTCTGTCGCGTCCACACATTGACCATTTTATATATATTATATAAACATAGAGTAAACACGTTTCATAATCAATATTGCAAATTTTATGGGAAATGTAGGCTATGCTTCTTATAGCATGGGTATAGAATAGATATGTAAAAAAATAAAATGAAATTAATGAGTTTGATATTTTACGTAATTTAATTCTATTTGTTTATAAATTATTTCATTCGATTTTCTTTCTTTTTGATGCCTATTTATTAAATTTTGTTAGCAAAAAGAGTTATTTGTTTAGTGCAGTGATAAAGAAATTTATGGTTCTGAAAGTTATTCCTTCCTTTTAATACTTGAATACCAACCAAAATGCGAATAAAACAGCCGTGAATAAGGAGTTTTACTTTATGTGATTTGTGCATATGGAAACAATTTACCAAAACCAAATTTTTTCGGTCAATTGTAAAAGTTAAATTAAGGTTCAGGATTAATAACTTTCTTGTAAGCGGCATTTTATATTTAAACTTAAAATGAGAAAAAACTAATCACAACGTAGGAAATTGATAATTTTCCGCCTATAATTTGTTTCATTTATGCTTGTCACAGATAAGAACGTACACTAATATTTTTGATCTAGGCCAGTCTAACACCTAAATATGATACAATTACATTGGTTATTATAAATATGTATTTTATCTTCATACTTTCCTAAAAGTTTAATGTTCTTTTGCTCTTAGGGATTTTTATGATCATTCACTTTATGCTTAATGTAATTTATATTTTAGAAAAACAGCATGTTTCCGTTATAAGCAGCGATAGTCTTCATGTAGCCTGCCCCTTATGTTCATTATTAGATAGATTATAATTTTATATAACACGCGAAGTCCCCGAGTCCTTGTAAATTTATGTATAAAATAAGAATATGGTGTCATGATCGGGTGCTGCGAAATGTTTTCGTTTATTACATATTAAAAGCACCTTTTGCGTACTTACATCATCTGTTACATATCACATAATTACGCCACATTTAATCGAATACTTGTATATAGATCGATGTTATAATGCAATAATAGTCGTGAATAATTATTCTAGTTACCATCCATCTCATAATTCGACTGTGTTATATGGAAGAAGTATTTAGATGCATTTGTTTATTATGCGTTTTAATAATGTTGGTAGTGCCTTAATTTAATAATATGCGTTCTTTTTTAATTTGTAGTTAACCCTAATTCATTTATACGTGTCATATATAACAAAACGGTCCCGCACAACACGCGGCACGCATGTCTGTATATTGTGATATATTTTGTTAAGCTTTTTTTTTTATTTTTGCTCAAAATTTTCCCTTTAGATCTGTGTACTTATCATTCATGAAATTTGTAAGACTGTATTTTATTTTGTTATGTAAAATTGTTAACTCCAGGTTATAAATATAGTTATTTTGAGATTTACAATGTTTCCTTTCGCCAAAGAGTAAGTAAATAAAACACCAAAATACATAAAATAAATAATTTATTTAAAATTGATCGAATCCCATACGCGTGTTACGACCAGAGCTCGGGTCGTCGTGACTAGACTGGTACACTCAACATTTCTTATGTATACATAAACAATTATATTCCTGTACAAACAGAAGATCAACACTTAGTAAATAAAAGTTACTTGCCTACTTATTGTAAAATTATATCACTAATACTCGAGTATTAGAATAATAAAAATCCATCGAAATCAACAATACACACTTGTCAGGAGCATTATATATTTTAGCGTCCTAAATTAATTATGTTAGTCTTTATTTCGTAACGAGTCAGTGAATACATCTAAGTACGCGGCGCCGACTAACCGCATTCGATTTCAAATTCAAATAAAACAGTTAATGAATGCACACTGATCATTAAGTCTGTCGCGTCCATACATTAACCGTTTTATGTGGCGTGAACATGGAGTGGTATCCTAAAACTCCGTATCGCCGAGCACGTTGTACATAAGGCGCTTGAACGAGTTGGACTGCTGGATTTGCTCTTCGTGCAACGAGTTCACCTGAAATTTAAACAATCGACATTTATAAAACATCAAGTTTACTTTTGTAAAGTATTTAACTTAATAAAAAACAATTAGCATTTCCATCTCGAGTTTATTTTGAAAGTTAATATTAATACATAATTGGGAAACAACAGAACGTATTAGTTACATACTATTATACACATGACTTTTTTAAAATGCGTCCTGCTTTAGAGAATACAGTAATCCCCCGTATAACACGGTAGATGTGTTCCGCGTTATATGAAAACGCGTTGTAGGAGTATTACCGTATAACGCGTTTTTACGAACCCCGTATAACACGTTATGTACAAATGATTCACGTTTAACTTTTCTCGTTAAAAGGGGTTTAAACGGAATAATAAGAAAAATCTATATTATGAAGGAAATACGTACGTTTTTATTAAAATCAAACTAAGAACATTTTAATTAAAAAACTTATGCATATGTAATAAAATTTTACAGTACAGAAATATAAAGTGGGAAATCCTCGCGTTATAAGGGGGAATACCCGTGTTATACGAGGCTTTGAAATCGCGTGATAAAATATCAAATCATAAATGTCATAGTCAAAAAACTATGTCAATTACATAGGATATCTATTACATTGAATTAAGTCTTAACGTAATGTAACCGTATTTTAAAAGAGCAACTATTGAGTTTCTTCAGGCTCTTCTCAACAGAACAGCATTCCGAGCCGGTAGTAGCTTTCTCATGAACAAAATGTAAATATGACGATTCAAAAGTGCTTGTAAAGGCCTACTTGAATAAATATAT
>DWHO01005167.1:0-10506 GCA_018247575.1 Eurytides lysithous rurik | reverse complement strand
GTGAGGTCGTGGTACTTATCCGGTTCGAGCCAGCCCATTCAGCAGCGGGAACAGCTGCGTGGCTCTACCACCGTAAACCGACCTGAGTGGCCTTTGACATTGAAGCCATTTTAGACCTAGACGCTGGAAAGTAAAGCGACCAAATCTTAGACAATAAGGAGTTATCTTTCAGCACCCAAGGGACTCAGGCCAGCCAACACGGTAGAGGCAAATAGTTGACTTAAAGTGGGTCCAGATTTCTTCACGATGACGAAACAATATAGAAGTGAAGACAATATAGGGTATACGTCGATATAGGGTTGTATTGAGTAAAACACTGGTTGCTGCGATTTGACTTGACACGAAATTGTAGATTTTAAATCTACAATTTGTCACAGTGTCGTACATAGTGTAAAAAAAAACTATAACGTCACAAGTGACATTTTACTAAGACCGTTAATGTTTTAAGAAATGTTGAATCAACGTAAATACGAAATCTGGAAACAAATGTGAATCATCCAACAAGTGTGAATTTAAATTAAAAAATATCTTGATAGTGTATGAATTTTAACTCGTGTAATTTGATTTTAAAGGTGTGTATAACGGGAATTTGAACTCAAAAACAAATAAATAAACGCGACAAAATCGGCGTATTAGTTCAATTATAATTAATTATAAAAATATATATATCGTCTCGCTAAGGCTTTATATATGCGTCATCGTTGTTAAAGAGTTAGGTCGTGGTAGCTTGGTTTTTATGTTTTTAAGATTTATATGTTATGTTTTATCAGCTGGCGTTCGAACATATGTGTTTCTGTCTTTTTGGTATGCTATTGTTGACCGCCGTAAGGAGGTCAAGTATAACTTATATCAATCATACCCAATTACCACAATTTGCTTTTGTTGGCATATAATATTTATTTTTGACAAAATATTTTTGTAGTAAAGAGCAAAACCAGTATTTGCTGTGATACTCTTTTGACATGGACTTCATTTCACGAATATTAGGTATATGAACCTTTCTTTTTAGTTGGTGGATATAATGATGTGATATAATTCTAAACGAGACATCTAAATCGCAGTTATTTATCTGTTTAACTATGTTAGCATAGCAAAGGACGAACTGTATTTTTATCGCCGCGAAGCGCTTGTGTTTGTTTGTTCCGCTAATTTATTTTCACGGTCGAATAGTTTTATGAGAATTTTAGTATTACTTTGAGTCCGTCTTCATTATTCATTTAACAAAAATTGATAAAATGATTCTTTTGCGATTAGACAGAGAGTGTCATCTCGTTTTTATTAAAACAGCTTCTTAAGTAAGTTTAGACAATATTAGGTTAATAAGATCGCCTTGCAATAGGTGATTTATAGTACTTCCGGTCGCAGAGTTGCATTGACAGTCCTTTCAGTAACAGCCTGACATTTAAAAAGCAAATGGTACCATCACATATTAGTCTAAACGGGAACGAGAAAAGTAACGCAAAAGGTATTAACCACCACATTAAAATTACCACTTTGCCAGATTATAAGCAATGTGTTATAAGATTTAAATAATTATGTTTTAATGATTGGGAAGAACAAATTTAATACAAAACAAATGGTTAACGGCGTATGGCATCTAGCTAGCGATTCAAGATGGGCTTCTCCACTTTCTGTGGTTTTTGATACTCATTCAGCTAGAAATTATGTTAAACTAGCAATGAGGCTAAAATCCGGACACTATCAATCAGTAAAATTTGTATATCTAATTTTAGCATTTGTAATAAAAATAACGACGCAACATTTGTTGCCAGAGTGTCCAAACTTAATTTGGAATCAGCCAAAAATGTCACCTTTAGCTACAATTGTTCGACATTTATTCTTCAAAATTTAGTAAATTATGGTATATATATATATATATATATATGTAGATGCTCTACAAGAAATTAAACGTCTATACGGCATATATTATAATGTACAAGTTTGGGTGCAGAAACGGAGAAATTAAGGCATTCATAGTAAGGAATACTCAAAGACACCGTTAGATGGAATCTACAAGTAGCCGGGGCTGACTTTTTATATGTTCTACCGATCTCTACCCGGCTAAGAAACAACAACACGAAGTCATCGTCCCCCACGGTTAAGACCCACGCTTTGTAATCTCCGATTCATAAAGCGTGGGCCTTTAACATTAGGCCAGGGAGGCAATTAAATTTTATTATTGATTAGAAACTCATCGATCTAAGAGAAATAAATAATAATTCTTATATCGACAAATGACAAATTTTCAAGCTACGAAGGCAGTTACTAGAATTACGTTTGTGCTTTAGTATATGCAACTCTGTAAGGCCCTGCCTTTTGTGTTTTTTTACCTCAAAAAACACAGAGAGCTTTCAAAACAATATTTTTCGAAGCGTGAGTAATAAAAAAAATGAAATGAAATTTAAAAAATGAAATTAAGGAGCAAAGCAACATAAACATTAGTAACAGTCTACGCTATAAACAAGATATACTTTTCCCTTGTTTATTCTTTTATCCGTTCAGTGTATAATTCTTGGGTCCAGTAAAAAAGCATCGCTACATTTGAACATCAAGAGACTTGAGAATGGATTGCACTCCCTTCGAAATACTTAGAGTACCTTCGGTTTGTCGTAGTGGTCCTGAAATATCGTAGGAGTTTAACCAACAACCGATAGATGGGCTATTCGTATAAATGTTTGCCTTTAACAGTAAAACACCATTCAGTATATAGAATTAAGTGAGATAAGACTGTATTGTGCGCAGAGACACCCCTATGCCCAGTAGTTATTTTATAAATAACAACTTACTAACTAACAACTTAGAACTTAATAATGTGCGCACATTATTTTGCGTTTGAATACATGGCAAATATGCGATGGTATGTCAATATGTATTGGAGTACTCTAGAGTACCAATTTTTGCAGACACTTGTCAACGCCTCGAGCGATACCAGTAGGGTGATTAGGGGGTATAGGCCAGTCACAACGCAATTTGTGTTGTTGTTAAGCTTTTCCCTTTACTTCGAGAGCCGGAAGCGAAAGTGTATTGATTTATCGTTTAAAGCCTAGGGGAATAGAACTACATCTTGTTGGCAAGTCGTACTATATTTCAGTAGGTTACTCTATTAGTATATATAGTGGAAATATTCATGAGTATATAAGCGAACATGAAAATAGTTGCGAAATGAATTGTGGAAGGTTTTCGTGAACTTATACTAAGTATATTCTTTTCGCCATTACGTTACCTCTATACGTGTCGACAGTCGTGTATTCGCGAAAAACTTAAACTAATTCGTCAACATTTTGTAACACGTTAAGTTCAAGGGTTGATATAAATTTTTTAACGTATTACTTAAATGAAGGCGCGTTCCATTTTGAAAAAATGGCGTGTTCTGTGAACGTTCAGAAAGCTGTAACGGATTACTGTAACGGTGCGATGATAATTATTGACCATTCATATTAAAAACGGATCTTTTATTGCGGCTCGTGCACGACAGCTGATGTGATTTCACAGCCTTAATTCGAGAGTGTTAAATTTAACACGCCAGCCCACTAACCCGATGAGACAAAAGCGAGGCGGGCTACAGTCCATCGAAATAATTCATCGGCAACGATGTCCCAAATTACTTCGCTTCTGGTCGAAAAGAGAAAAAAGTAAACGTCAAACTAATGAATAAGTAGAGTTGTGATCTCTCAAAGCTTTGATATTAGCTTTAATAATCACCGATTCACCTAATTAAATATAAAAAGGAAAAACGACCTCATAAATACGAAAACATACCAGCTCTAAGGTTTCCTTTACTAAACTTAACTCCTTTACTAAAGGGATTTGTTCAAAAATGTACAGGTAATATATAATATATATATCTTACCTTTTGCTATAACCATGTGCATCAAGGCGAAACAGAACACAAACTTAATAAGCACCATTTTGCCTTATTTTTAGCAACACTTCACTGAAACTGCTTTTCTGTGATCTGAAACAAAATGTTTAAATTATATAGTTGTACATTTTTTAATTATTTAGTTTGGTAATAAGGAAGTAGTATAATCCATATAACGTTAAAGTCGAAAATTCTTTATTCAAAATTGGACTTATAACAAGGAACCTCAACGTATCCTAGACAAGGTTATGATACATCTCCAGCCTCATGATGTTCTATAGGCATCATTTCGGAGTATGTGTGCAGGTACAACATGTTTTAATCCCTTTCTCTCCTTTCGATTATTGAAAAACCTCCACGAACTCAACCCTTTCCAACCCTTTGGTTGTATATTCACCGCGTTCATAAAATGGCTCGCTTTTTGTCCGATATGCGTAAAGCAAAATAATATAAAGTGTTATTTCTTTTTACACTACTTCAACACAGAGAAAAAAAGAAGATACATATTTTTTATAGCCCAAATATGAAATAAGTGGGAGTCACTTCTATGATATAGTATCATAGAAGTGACTCCTTCCTCTTACAAAATTTCTTTAAGTGTAAAAAATTAATACGACAAAATTAAACGTCTGTACGTATAAGACGTCACAATTCGTAAAGGTACAGGGTTTAACGAATTGTGACTTCTTGAAGGATGATCCATCGGCTTCACTAAATATAGAAAATAAATCGATTCAATCATGACCAAATTAGCGTTATTTCTACTATTTCAATTTGCAGCTTATATTCATAGTTATGGCTTAAATTTTCACGTTGATTAAATTAAGGCCAATAAAATTTATGAACTAATCCAATGTAAATGTTTAAAGTTAATATAAACAGTAAGTAAAAAGTTTAAACACGATTATGGCGAGTATTATTCCCGCATTCGTTTTATCAAAGTCCACCGTTTTTATTCTTTATGGATAATCGTAAATAGCCCGTGGAGTCTAGTATTTAAATGAACTCTATGTCATTGATACTACATGTTTGAAGTATCTTCAAAAACAATTAACTGCGAAGACTACGGGCAAATAAAGCGCAATAAAACGGCCGTAAACGCACCGTCGGTTGCCTTTCGGAGCGTGTCCGGTTCGATTCCAGAGTTATTAACTAAATTAATTACCGTAAATTACTAAAGTTGCTTTCTTACGACGTGCGCTTTGAGCTACTGAGACTGACTTCGGTGTTATGGTGTACATTGCACAAAAGTGCGTCATGAAGATGCATAAAAGTTTTGTTCTAGAGCTCAGACACAGCAAGAACAATGAGAACAGTAAGAAATATGGATCGACAATACGTGCATGGAATGATAAGTCGAAATTTTTGTATCGATGCTGGGATGTGTAATTTTTATACCTACACATCCACGAGTTGTAATTCATATTTTAAGTGTTGCAACAAAGAAAAAATAAAAACTAATAAAATACTCGTACCCTTGTTCGAGTGTTCATTTAGGTAAACATTTGTGAAATGTTATTTAATGTTTTTATTATTTATATAATTTTTATTCTTGGTACTCGGATTGATTGGGTCTATTGGTTTCGACGTGTAATTAATTAGACGCAAATAATTTTTAAGAAAATAGTTTTTTTTTTATTTAAAAGATGAGATGGCGTTTTGGCGAAATGTACCACTGATGGCACTTATCATTAAGTGTCTGCTGTGATCATATTGTCAGTGTAATTAAGGAAAGTATGAAACTGTATTATGTAGTCCTACCAATAAATTTAATTAAGCGGGGTATATTTAGTTACATCTTATAAGTATTACGCTTAAAATAAACTTAATGACCAGTTATGTCACTCATTTTATGGTATCTTCAGACACGGTGTCGGTAATTTCACTATACTGATAGGTGTTATAAGGAAGAGTATTTCAATCTTAGTCTTATATTTCCGCATTTCTAATTTACAGTTTATGCTTAAGGTGACATAACGTATGTAGTTAAAACTTCTCACTTATATATGACCCTGTTAAATATGATTTATATGGTGGTATATATTAAAGCTTTATCGTATATTTAGGTTTTTATAAAACTGTAATTGATGAAAATGAGGCTCAAATCAATTTAGTATTTGTGGAGCAGTACAGTTTCCATACTTAATTATTGTGATGTAATATTTAAACTGTTAATTTTTTATTAACACCTGATAGTATTAGGTGCAGAAAGCTTTGAAACAACGAAATGGTTTTTAGTTGATTATTTGGTGCCGAATACAGTGTATTGACATTAACATAATTTGTGTTTTCTCGATGGATTTTACTGTAGAAACCAGCAAATTTGGCAGCTGACAACAACCGCACTTGCCTATAACAGCACCAGTAACATCGAGTTAAATCAGTGGCGGTACTACCATACAAGCCCAAAAGTCCGGCCTGCCCTACTAAGGAGTAAATTTTATAAATCTTAATTAGCACGTAATTCCCGAATAATTTATTTTTAAATTTGACTGTTGCGGGTATTATGCGCTAATTAAGATTTATAAATTTTACTCCCTAGTAGGGCAAGTCGGGCTTTTGGGCTTGTATGGTAGTACCGCCACTGAGTTAAACTAAGTATAAAATTCCAAATTTAGGATTTTTTGCGATATTCTCGTCACCAATATATACGGTGAGTAGAGCCACGCAGCTGAATGCTCCAGCGTTTCATCCGGTGAGTGAGGTACAGATTGCCCGCCCCATTCCTCCCCCTCCCAACAATTACCACCTTAACACATTCACTGTTGACACTAAAAATCGTTCAATACAGCGATGCGACTTTGCACACGTTACGTGTGTTGTTTGTGACAAAACACATGTATCTTATCTTATCTTAACTGACGTTGACGCTTTTAGCCTCTGTAAAGCTTCATCGGATCGCCTAACCCGTGGAAATGCTAGTTTCCATGAATTGGATATCAAAACACACATGTATGTGTTGCCCGCACGGGCGACACACTGGCGTGTTTACCGCACTGCGAGTCGCGATTTATTTATTTAAACAAAACAAATACAATACATGTTACAATTATCATCTAAAAACCACGTAGGTTTGTACCAATGCTAATACTAATAATAAATATAAAATTAATAAAAGAAAATTAAAAAAAAATTCGAACACACATTTATTGGTGTTAAGCCGCACGCGCGGTTCGGAATTGTTTTCACACAACGGTTGTGCTTCGGCTGTGAACGTGTTAAAGGCAGGTAACGCATTTGCAAGTTCTTTAATGTTGCGAATGTCCATGGGCAGAGGTAATCGCTTACCATCATGTGAGCCGCTTGCACGATTGCCTCCAACTCGATTAAATTTATTCTTTTTTTTTTATAAAGATATATCTAAAACAGTACTGCTGCTACATTACCGTTTGGTAGTTAAATGGCTGACTCGTGGGGTGTATTTACCAATATGATTTAAGCGAATTCGACATAATTATTTCTTGTTTTTAAGAGATTTTATAAAAAAATAAAAAGAAGTAAAAATTTTGATTTCGAAGCATCAAGATTTTAGATGAAACTAAAACGCAATAAAGTTCAGGCGATGAATAAAAAAACAACAGTCATCTGGCCATTTTTGTTGCACCATGTAGCCATTAGAGGTTCGTCTTTAATTAAGATCCTCTGTTAAAAGTGTAAACACAACGCTCAAATCTCTTTTGACGTTAATGAACAGGTAAAAGAATTAATCAGTTCAATCGTTAATCAAATGTATAATAAAAACAATATCGTTATAAAGTCCAACTTAATAAAAAACAGGTATTATTATTATTATTAGGACTCAGAAATATTTTTAATGTATACTTACTATATTTATAAAGTAGAATATTGGTGATTACTTTATATAAACAGTGCGATATTTTCAAACAGTCCAGAAGCTTGACATCAGCATTGAATAAAAAAAAACCCAGAACTGCTAGAGTTACCAATTCCACAGATCAGGCCAAATCTCTTAAACAGTTAGGTATATTTTTTATTAAACATGAAAAACTACTCTAGATAAATTTATCAGTGTTCTCAATACACCTTCTTTATTTGATTTTGCGAAGTTTGTTGGCGTATCTTCGAAATTGGAAGCAGTAATATTGATACGTACCTGATACAAACGTTGTAAACTCTAAACAATATCTTATTTAATCAAGGAAGACGCACAGTCACATTATACTCATAATATGTAAAAGTTATATAGAACAAACACCAATTAATTCATTAATAAATACAGACTAAGTAGAGAATAATACAGGTAAGACAACAATAAAGAAGGAATCCAGCAGCAAGAATACACGATGTAAAAAAACGCAAAGATAGTATAAAATAGAAAGAATTAAAAACATTAAAACACATTACAAAAGATTAAAATTTAAAGATTAAAAAGATTGAAATTAAGATTTAAATCAATAATCTGTTACCTTATTGACCTTATAATTTTATTACTTGTTTCCTAATTAAGATTCCCTCCTTTATAACCAATATAAGAAATAATCATTAAAATTATTTGACTATTGGCGTAAAAATTATACAAATACCTGGTGGTGAAATTTAATGAATTAAATGGCATGTAGTATTTTCACGGTGCATGAAAAGTTTGTCACGTGCAGCGGGGCTAATTCAGCACATAGTTACTAAGTTTAAATTTTTTTTGAAGAGTTCAAAATTTGCATGCGCAATGCAATTGCCACTGATCATTACGTGAACTGCTTGACCATTACTATATGGTGAAGATCACGTATATACATAAAATCTCTAGTAATAATTAACAAGTTACAAACCAACATAACATACAGGGACAATTTGATAGAATTATCAACAACATATAAACTGTGCACTAGAATTCTTTGCTGTTCATTTTGTCATATACTAACAAAAGCTAATTCAGAAGGTGATCTTGCCATTTTCGGTATATGATAATGTCACTAGCTGTAACTTTTTTTAATAGCTAAATATCCATGTTAATATTACGGCTGTCAACGTATTTTTGTTTACTAGATACTTGCATGAACGAACTTCACTAATAAACGCGATGAAATATTTTATAAATCAACCGAAGTAGCACATCCTTTAATTGTGACCCAAATGAGTACTATATATTAATATAAATATTATGTTATAGTTTATACTGATATTCGTTCTGCCGTCTAATTTTTTTTTAGTTAAGATTCCAAAACATACCACTTCGAGATGTATAATATTAAAAACAGGGAGTAGCATTATTTATTGGCTACTTTTTATCTTGGAAAAAAAAACAAAACCAGGAAAAACTTGCAGGAAATCGAAATGTGTGTGAGTGAAGCCGCAAGTTTCCTTAATTTGTGTTCAATAAAAAAAAAGTACCGAGTGAAAGGCCGATTCTTTTTGTATCATTTCATAGTTTTTCACATTTATAAGTGGCAGTATTGTTGCTCCTTATAAGTAAGTCTTAATAAGCTCAGAAATGTTGACGGCATTAGGTATTATTGTGCTGCAGCACGAGTAAAAGCTGCGAGAGCTTGTGATTGCAGTTTGAGTATGTTTTTGTCTAACTTGTCGGCGCCGCACTTGTGGGTGCGTGTAAAAATAAAAAAACTACGTAACGTACGTAATAGCCCCCGCGAATAAGCGGAATATCAAAGGTACATTTAATAATGTTGGTTTGTTAGAGCGTAAAGTGATTCAAAACGATAAATGGTTTTCCCTGTCTTTCTTTATGTCTTCCACAATAAATATGGTTGCGCTTGAGTGCGAAGCTAGTCTATTTTCTTGCTATTCGGACTTGTGGTGGATTTATAGTATGAAACTTGAATTTTGTAATAAATTAATAATACAATTTAGTTTTAAAATGGTGTAAGTGGGATGATCCGCACGCGTTGTGAAGTTTCTATAGTAATTTCAGTCTTTCAGCCTGGGATCTTTCATATTTATGTGACATTTTTTATTTACACTTTTATTTATTGCTATTAAATGTTAATAATGAATTATAAAAAATCAATTATATACAATCCAAAAGAATCTCCGAAAAAGATCTTAAATATTCTTCGTGGATAAAAAAAAATTGTAAGTAATTTTTTGACTATTATTTCGGGTCAATCAAAAAGGTTGACTTCAATTGCCAGTTTTTTTCAATTGTATTTTGGCAACCAATTTATTTTTCTTAGAATTAAATATCAAATAACTACAGGTTAAATGTTCTAATTAGTGATAATATCTCTTATCTGGAACGAAACACATGGTGAAAATTCCATCCCATTATTGGGTATTATTTTTTACTGGTCGAATTGCCAAAGTTAGGTAAATAGCTAATAATATTGTCGGATACATAGTTGCAGATAGTTCTTAGTTAAAAACGTAGTTTGTATGTAATGTTTCATATAAATAGTGAATAACGGTTCTGTAGTAACTGTCAGTATTTCTTTTGTTTTTATCTATATAAAATGTAACGTATTAATTATGTCACTTAGACTGACCCGTTGGTGTAGTGGTTAGTGCTCCTGACTGCAAAGCCATAGGTCGTGTGTTCGATTCCCACCCAGGACAAAATATTTGTGCGACGAGCATAGGTATTTGTTCTGTGTATGGGTGTTAATTATCTATATAAGTATATATTCAAAACTATATAAGTATGTATATCAGTTGTCTGATCACCATAGTAC
>DWHO01005166.1:0-10507 GCA_018247575.1 Eurytides lysithous rurik | reverse complement strand
ATTACCAGTGAACATCTATGTATCTCATTGTAATTGAAACTGTGTTTTCTTATGAGAAATAAATTTCTTTAAACCCAAAATCCCGGAAAAGTCACCCATCACGTCATGTTGTAAATATCTGTTTATAAGGATTTATAATCACGGAATTCATTGATACGTGCAAGCGTAAGTGGCAGGACGCATTTACACATATTTATGTGGGGTAGTTCCACTGCATAGGCGCCAAACATGTTATGATGCCTACTTATAATACATGAACTACTGTATGTTCCGGTTTGAAGGGCGATGTTGCGTGATGTAATAACTGACCATAGAGATTTAATCTTAAATGACAACGCAATGCAATGCCAGGCACGTCCTGTGTGTCACTGTGTCATCATGGTGGTAGTGTCACGATGGTAAGTGCAAGTCATGTATAAGTACCCGATGAGGTAAATGTCTCGCTCGTCGTGACACTTTTCTCCTAAAAGTGTTATATGATTTTTAATTTTAGCTGGACCAACACCACTGTGATAGGCTCGCCGCTACATTTGTGAATAAAGCCGGCGCTAATATTCATATAAAAGACAAAAGCTCGTTGAGCAATGGACGGAACTGGGGCAGCCTAATTTGGATCGTGCCACCACACAGCTTTTTCATTATATTTTAAATTAGCGCCGACTAACACTGTCGCGAGCTCGAAGCTCGTTCCGCGTCAACATCCAAATGTAGATACTGACCGGATTGGCCTCGTGCCTAGGCAGGTCGACTTGTGACCTCACACGTTGTGATACGTATTGTGACCGACTAGCGGGTCTCTGTCTGGATTTCTCTAAAGCAAAAACTAATGTATTAATGTACTCGCAATACGGAATTTAATCCTATTCACTAAGAGTTTCGCGTTTTAACTTAACACAAATGTGTGTTCGAAATAAATTGAATCGCGACGCAGAAAACACACCGGCGTGTTTTCCTGTCCTTTCCTGTCGCCCGTGCGGGCAACAATTTATTTTGACATATATATATATGTGTCAAAATAAATTGTATTAAACGTGTGGAAAGTTGCATCGCTGGATTGAACGATTTTTTTGGGTCAGCAGTGAACGTGTTAAGCTCCCGACGTTTCAAATAATTCGGAGTATTATATATATCTTATACTCATAGATATACCGATCCTACTAAAAGAGATTTTAATTAATTTTACCTCGCCCTACGAGTATATTGTAGGTATCTATTTACTAGCTCGATAGTTGTTATTTTTTTAATTAAAGGGTTTCAATCGACCTTACCTATAAAACGTTTGATTTATTCAAAATAATAAAACAGGTAATTTTATTATAAGCGATATATATTATAAAGCTGTGTATATTAAGTCGATCTTAAAGGATCTTTTGTTACCGTCGGTTCATCGTTCTGAATAGAAGTAGAAAAACGAGAAAATAGCGCGACGGGGCAGCTGAGGTTGTTCGTAAGAATGCAGAAATTACTATAATGCGATCACTGCATTCCGAAGGGCTTATTGCATAGCGTTTGATTATTCTCCGCTTTTATAATTCTCCACTCAATTGTTATTGTTAGTTTTCTCAAACGTCTCTATTGAATTAAAGGAATTATAGTTGTATACCTTAGGGCACTCGCTTTTATTTCAATCTATTCGAATATGCCGGATTCAAACCACTCATCATCATTGGAGCTGACACCAATGATTTTTATAATACAGTTAGGATTTTTAAGAGCTGGTTTATTATGTGCTCAATGTAAGTAGTTTTTAAATGGCGGTAAAGATAAGTAATGGAATGTTATTTAGAAGGCGTTTATGTGTTTTGATAATCATATAAATACGTGGTCGCTTATACTAGTAATAATAATAGAAAAATAAATAAAATGCTGAATCTTTAATAGTTGTCTTTAATGTTTTACTTATATTATTTACTTGGCTTCAAGTTCGTTATAACAAGAAATACTACTTTGGATTCTTTTGATTTTTATTTTAATTAATCTTCGTAATGAGTAGGTACGTGGGTTGCCGCGCGGGTAATTAATCGAATTCTTTGAGCATATTTATTAAGTATTCACTGGAACGAGTCACTCGCACGTGGTTGGTCAAAAGGAGTCCTTCTCGTGTAATCACGGTACCAATATGCTTCTGTTTATTTCTGGAGCTCAATTTATCAACTCTTAAATGTTGTTTTTTTTTATTTCAATATATTAAACGAGGCGACGTAAACGGAGGTATTTGAAACTTGTAATTTTTCAAGTTTATTTAGACGGCACGTCCAGATATTTATTTATACTCAATAATTTTATAATTTATTATATTTTATGCGATAATAATTTGAACTGGCCCGTTGGCGTAGGAGTTAGTGCTCCTAACTGCAAAACCAAAAGGTCGTGGGCTGAGGAAACCTTAATCTTCCGAGGAAGCCTTGCGATATACCATTTACGACGAGAGAGCTCAACTACTAATAAAATGTCGCTAAAATTTATATGGCCGCACGACAATCACCAGCTTTCGAATATAATAAGAATTATTAAAATCGGTATATCGAGTAAAAATGTATTAGGTACCACACATAAAAAAATATAATCGAATGGAGAAACTCCTGAGTTTTTGAAGTCTGTTATTAACAAAGGATTGAGTCAAAATGATTAAAATGCCATGACGGCCTGATGATAACAAGAAAAAATGTCGCGTAAACAAGATGCCTTTGAAAGACTACGTGCATGGCATTTTCCTTGTCAACTTAAATAGTTTAAATCAATTAAATATATATGCTTAATTACGCCGACTTCCTTTAAAATGATACGCAGTAGGCAAATGACACTACTTACTCATGTTAAATGTTGTTTTATTATACAATAAATATATTTTGATTTGTGTGTGTTATTATTATCGGGAGGTAAATACAAAATTGATCGACTGACAATTCGAGACACGTACACGGGGCGCGTTTGTTTCGCTTCTGACTAAAGTTATTCAGAAAATATTACCACTCACACGAGAGAGAAACACATCGACTATTTATTGATACTTGATAACGCGCAAGGGGAAGTTTCCCCTCGAACAGAAACTAATACAGATGTTATCAAAGAAGTTTGGAGTCGGTTCCATTGTACGCGTGGCACGGTTTTGTTGTATTTTTATTGAACTAAACTGCTACTGGTAATCTCTTGTGCGCTCCCTGTTCCAAATATTTAACTTCAATTTCGTCGTTCTATTCAGTTGTCATTCAGACATTAAAATGTCTATTTACGAATTGTTACAATATATTGTTAAATTACAATTTCGTTGCGAGAAATTTTAACAATGGACGAACGTGGAAGATTTTGAAGAAATTGATTAAACAATACACTCGAGGGTAAATAATCACCGTGGACAACTACTGTATAAGTATATATAGTATTTCATGACTAAAGTTAAACGGCGTATTATATCGGGAACTTTTGTTTATACAAGGGAGGTAATGTTCCTTTGGATAGGTATTGACAGACTGTGCGGCCCATACCGCCAACAACTGTCGCGGTTACAGTCCGCATACTCAACCCCAACAGCCTAGCACAGTTTTGTCAATGAACGCAATGACGCATTTGGTCTTGCAGATATAGGTACTATCCAAACTCATCGAAACATTCCGCAAGTATGGTATACTGATGAAGCTTTAGACTAGATAGATAGACTAAAAGCACAAACATCATTCAACATGAGCAAGAAAAGAAGGGACTGCGGTGCCCTTAAGTTTTATTCATACAAGGATGCGGTGTAACGCGACCGAGTGGAATTAATTGATCGTCTGTTGTTACCAGTATTATGAATACAACCCATACCCGAAGTAATCCAACGCCTAAGGCTACGTTGCTTACGTTAGCAAGGTCGCCTCCGTCGACCGCGTCGCTCGTAAACCAGCCTGTTATAATTTCTCACTCATTACACATTATTACGCGATCGTACGCGGTCAGAGTACGTAATCTTCTGTTCAAATTAAACGTGCCTCACCGTCGGTAAAGATCGGGGGAAAAATTAAACAATTATGAAGGAACAAGGTAGTAAAAACTTAAATAACATCTAATGCGAATACATTAACCTCTAATTGTTTTCTCTGAATCCTCGTTTACTAAATTTGAATTCTTTTCAAGTTTTCATGCTGTTCGTGCTCTTGTATTAAATTCTCAAAATACCTAGTTGTTGAATTTAATGATTGAAATTATGCTCCAAGTAGGCGACCCACTTTTTGCTGTCTCCTCGTTTGGTACTTTTAAATAATTAGATAGAAATCCAGCTCATTTCGTGAAAGCCAGTTGCTAAGTAATGAAATTCCCAACAAATCTAACAGCTCCAGCAAATAAATATATATATACCGGGGTTACCTCAGTTTTTTTTATTTTTTTATTTTAATTACCGGCACGGCCAAACCTTTTAGAACGTTGTCTGTAGGTGAAAAGCTGCGTGTTGAATCGTAACTTAATAATGCTATGAATAATTTCATTCGTTCCGGCATCGGGTTTTGGTTTGAGCGTGTTGTACAGTACGAAATGGAGGTTAGTGGCCGGAGACTATGCTACATGCTGTTGTTATTTACTCTTTTAAATTTAAATATGTTCAAGCAGTCTTCATACAAGTGCAAGAGCAAGTGGGTGTTAAAAAACAGTGATGTACTTGTATATAAAAATGTTGCTTCTTTTATGGTAACTCAAACTTCTCAAATCATTATTCTATATCTTTACTTACTTACTTAACAGCTTATATAACAGTGGGACACTGCTGGGCACAAGCCGCAGTGCAGTAGCACAAGGGCACAGACTGCCACGCGGTCCCACTGCGGATTGGCGAACTTCACATATTTAAGATTTTTTTTTTATTGTTTCTTAAATATGCAGGTTTCCTCACGACGTTTTCGTGCACCGTTGAGCACATGGTAAATCGGCACTTAAATTTGCTTATTATAAATTAACAAATTCATTGGTGCCGGCACCGGGATTTGAACTCAGGTTTCTCGAGTATATTGAATTAAAAGCGAGCGCCCGGACACTGAGCTACCACGTCTCTCGAATTAAGCTTACGCTTGTTTTTTTTTTTACTAACATTTTATAGTCGAAGAGTTCCCGCCGCTACTGAATGGGTCGATTCAAACCTGGTAAGGACCTCATAGAAAACCGGCATGAAATTGAAATGTTTGGGCTTCCGCGTTTCGTCTGGTGAGTGGGGTGCCCCACTCAACTCCCTTCTCACTCCTCCTAAACCCACCCCCTTCCTAAAAATTCTCAACGCATTTGCCTCTGATGTTGTCCACAGGCGGCAGTTATCGCTTGCCATAATAAAAGATAAAAAAATAACTAAGCCGTTCGAAACTGCTCGGCTCTGCTCAACACTCTGATACACCTCCATGAATGTTGTGTTATCTGAAAACTTTTGATTGTTAAGAGTATGTCAATTTGCAGATCACCGTACTCACCCTCGGCTTTGCCATGTCTTTAATGTGCTCGATCTCTTCGTCGCTCATCACCTGGTGGAACAAGTAGACGTCGGGCCCGATGTAAATCTGCTCCATCTTTATCGGCGCCCACTTCAGAAACGGATGATTTTCCGTCAGGTAACTGCATCTTAACCTGTGTAAAGTAATTTAGTTATATGTTATACTGTGTGCGACACATTTATATAATATAAGCTGGTTATTAATATTACTAATTTTCTATTTGGCCGATTTTAGTCTGCATTTTAGGTATACTTTTATGTTACAATTTTGTAACGCACAATCAAGGAATATAATACTCTCAGATGAGAGAAAAATTAGAAAACAAGAAGCGACCATAGAGACATACATTTAAAGCGCGGGTTTTTAAAATAGATTTAATTTTTTTTAATTACTTGTGTCTGTCCCATCCAACTTTTACTAAAACCTAAGGCCGAAAGCTTAGCTTTTTACTAAAAAAAAAAAATTAAAAGTATATTACTCACTTCCTCTTCATTTCACTGGGTATCTCCATTTCGCCGCGGCACAGAGATTCGTAGACTTTTCTCTCTTTGGCCAAGTACGAGAGAGGATGGGGACTTTCGTCTTCTTCGTCCTCACCAGTTTCCTTTAACGAATCGGTACGACATCTCTCAACAAATAATGTTATTTGGCAATAATGTAAGGCACATGTGTAACACTAGGAATGCATTTGATATCGGTACCGATAAACCTGCGATATAGTTAGTTTATATAGATACAATTTAGTTAATGTAGTAGTTTGGCCGATATAACAGAATCGACGATATTAGCTTGCTGATACACAGACACATTTTGTTGTAAACTGGTCATCTCCACACTCAATTTTATTTTAATTTGTTCGGGTAATTCTTTCTTTTTATAATTTAAATTCCGTTATTGTCAATTGTTTCTTTCAACGCGTAATAAATAGTTATAATATGCGCGTAATGCCGTCTGTTTCTAAATATATCCTGAAACTGCAGCTTGTTACTTTTTACACTCATACAGGTTTTGGTATTTTGAATATTTTTCTTTTCAAATATTGGTATCGTATCACCTCTATCCCATCGATGCATATTTCAAACCATCAATATAGACTGCCGGCTAAAAGTTTGAGACCGTCTTAATACAGTACACATTGGTAGAGCAATGTGGCAGTACCCGCTGCTACTGAATGGGCCGGCTCGAACCGGATAAGTACCACGACTTCACAGAAAATCGGCGTGAAGTGGAAGTCTTTGTGCTTCTGTGTTAGGTGGCCGGTGGCTTACACTCGCCCCTCCTCCTACCTTTCCCAGCTTAAAAGCAAGCAACGCATTTGCAGTACGGTCAAGGTTGCAAAAATCCAGTTTTTATGGACGGAACTTTTGGGGACGGGTATGGGCCACCGACCACCTCACTCACCAGACGAAACGCGGAAACAAAAATATTCCCACTTTGCGTCGATTTTCTGTGAGGCCGTGGTACTAATCCGGTTCGAGTCGGCCCATTCGGAATAGCTGCGTGGCTCTACCACCGTTTGCCCACCTACTCCATAAATAAAAATACACAAAAGAATGATCTTTTAACAAGCAGTAATGTGTAAACACTACTGCGATCCGGTTTGAACCGCAATATTTCTAGTGTAATAACACGTCATCATGCAGGTTCTGTGATGTCATGTTATCATTGAAACGCGTCTCGCCTACAGTCAGGACTTGCTTTTTTTAATACTTTATAATATATTTTATATAATTTATTTAAATTTGTTATTAATAGCTAGGTATTTCAAATCATATCAAATATAAATATCGTTTTATAACCCTTAATTTAATAAATTGAATACGTATCTGCATGAGCCTTGGTAACATTACAACCTTTTTCTTTTGGAAAGTCACGTAAAATGCAATTGTGTGTCAACTCACCCCTCTTCTGCTCTTTCTTAGCTTCTCTTCTTTTTCTTGGATCGTCTTTTCGAAGTGTGGGATGTTGCCGCGAGCGCGTGGATGTTTGGGTTCCAACTGTAGCAGTTTCTTCGTCCATGCTAATGCATTTTCAACGTCACCTAAATACGGAAAGAGCAATTGTTTACAGATTGTAAAAACAAAAAAAAAATAACTTCACCACCATAAAGAAAACAATTTTAGGAAAATATTTTATTGATCTAAGCTTGTTGTAGAAAAATATTAAATTGAATTAAATCTCGATCAAACATTGTGTATTTCGTAATAAATTTATTTTTTAACTTATAATAACTGCTTTATTAGAAATTATATTATTTATTACGAAGCGAAATTTTAGAACTTAATCACAAGGAAGTGTAACTAAGACTTAATTGTAGTTTAAAAAAAATGATATGCACGGCACCAAACCATGCGTGATCAAAAGTTAAATACGAAAAAAAAATTTTTTTTAATAACAACACCGACCCAACAGATAATGCGAGAAGCCGATGTATTCGAGTATGTCGACCTTGGTGAAGTTGTAAACGTCGCCTTCGTCGTCGAGCTTTCGCAACGCCTCCATCATCCAGCTGAGGGCGTTTTGAAAGTCCTTGTCGTTGTACAGAGTACGCCCTAGCTCGTAACAATCGCCCGCCGACATAGGAGTGCTGTAAAATTGAACGTGAAATGCGTTTGCGATTCGTTTCTCTTTTCCTGTTAAAATAATCATTACAACGTTTGTGAGATGTAATATGACGTTGTCTTAGATAAAATTAAATAATAATAATAATATCAAGGGACATCTCACGCATTGCCATCTTATCCTAAACTAGGCAGAGCCTGTACTATAGTGATCAGACAACTGATATACATACTTATATATTTTTAAATATATGCTTATATAGATAATTAACACTCACACACAGAACAAATACCTATGCTCATCGCACAAATATTTTGTCCTGGGTGGTAATCGAACCCACGACCTTTGGGTTTGCAGTCAGGAGCACTAACCACTACACCAACGGGCCAGTCGAAGTAAATAAAAAAAAACTATGTGAAAAAAACAGAAAATTAACGATTTTCTATTTGTTATATGCTATTCAATGACCGGCGTGGTGCGATGTAAAATTAATAATTATTATTTTAAGTTTTTACGTCAAATCTACTTTGAAGGAACCGTGCGTATTTTCAGTGTAAATAAAAATACTACTTCTATTTGATATCGTGACATTATTTATAAACATAATTTAATTTGTTTAAAAAAGGTATTAACCGACTTCATATAAATCCTACTTAGTTTTAAGCACACGTTCGCATTACAAAGTGCAATCAGAATGAAATTTCTGAGGACACCTTAACTTTCTGAGGAAGAAACATACACATTATTAGGGAGAACTCAAGAACCACTCGTCCAATCTCGCTAAAATTGATGGGACCACACGACAAGCACCAGCTTTCAAATATAATAAGAATCATCAAAATCGGTACACCCAGTAAAAAGTTATTACACATAAAAAATATGGTCGAATATTTTAAATAAATAAACAAAAACATATGTTGCTAAAAATAGTTAATTTCAAATAAATTATATATTTCAAAAACAGTTTTATTACCTTTATTTTATTATTCTCTGTCGGAGTTACCTGAAATAACGTTCCACCGACATCCCCGAGTAGAATAAATTATTTTTTCAGGCAGCAACAGAGCATGGGATTGATACAGTTTTTAGGTTAGACGTAAGTATAAGTGTCAGTTATGTGTTCATACAAATAAAATCGAGCCCGATGGTTGGAGTAGCACTCGCTCACAACAACATACTCAGTGCTTGATTATGTATGACCACAAATTTCTCTGGGAGCATTGCCCTTCTAACCGAAGCTCGGACGGTAGAGTAAATCCAGTGATTTACTCTACCGTCTATAATGTAGATCAGTATCTACATTATCTTTTAAAAAATAATACAATAAAAAATCACACTCTTTCATCGGTTATCCGAAATTTCGATTGTCTCGCTTACGACAAAGATTAGTCTAAAAGGTTTAGGTTAGGTTAATTAACCTATTTGTTAATTAGTTACCTGTAAACCACCCCATTGAGTCGACCTTCAGCGAGCTCCCCTATATCGAGATGGTAGGTATCTTGAAGTCTGGTCAGGGCTTGAGCAGCGCCCGTGAGATCCTCCAGGGTCGGGTATTTAACATCAGCGTGGTTTACCGTTATGTTCTTCACGTAATCTGAAACGTTTCTAAGTCAGTAATAAAATAAAAAGAACTACTAAGTCAGTGATGGCTTATATTAGAATATAAAGCGAGGGAACAAGCAAGATGTGCGCCTTACGGTAATCGACAGGGTTATCCATGGCCACACAGAACTTGCTAGGCCCTACGCGGCGTCACCCAAAAGCTTTAAGACCTCACACTGCCTCTCAAACCAGAAACAGTAATGCCTACACATTGATGGTGTTTATGCCAAAGGAACTTTGCAAGGAACTTTACAACTCAGAGACATTATGCACATTAGTCCAATCGGACGTTTTTTTGACACGATTGTCTTACTCTATATAACTATATTTACGGTGTGTTATATCTTTGAGAGTCATAGATTAGATTAGATCATAGAGAGTGTTTTTATACATTTACATTATGTCCAGTAAAAGTAAGGCGAGGGTGGAAGCCCAAAGGGTGCACTTCCAACAGTTTTATGCGTTCGCAAAACATTACTAAAAGACGAATCACTTGATCAGCCGACTCCTTTCTTAAAAAGATAATAAAAATTTAAAATGTACAAAATATTTTCGAAGTTCAATAAACGAATGACGCGCTTGACTTTTTAGTAACCTGAAAGCGAACGTCCAATGTTGTTTTTAAACAAATTTACTTCGAGGATGCAACCATCCGTCCACGTCATATACGACACCTAATTTGATCATTATCAAATCAAATCAAAACATATTTATTCCAGTATTTTTGAATTTACAAGCACTTTTGAATCGTCATTTTTACAGTTTGTTCGTGAGAAAGCTACTACCGGCTTTAAAAGAGCAATTGTTGAGTTCAAACTCAACAGTTGCTCTTTTAAAATACCGTTACAATATGTTAACCCTTAATACATTGTAATAGCTATCCCATATATGAG
>DWHO01005165.1:0-10508 GCA_018247575.1 Eurytides lysithous rurik | reverse complement strand
TAAGTAATTGAAGATCGTTAAATTTTGTTTTATTTGATTTTACCTCGCTGCTTCCAAACTTTTGGACGGTAGTGTATGTAGCCTATTTTTGACTATAGCTCGGCATGAGCTAGTCTTTCATGTGTGTTCAGTTTTGAGATGGTCATGTACTAGTTGAATAATATTTAAAAAATCATGCTCCCCTTTGTAAAGTCTAATTAATAGTTACTGAATATTTCATGCTGTTGCATATAAAATTTAAATTTATTAAAGCTAAAATACCAACACGATTGTGAAGGCGACAACTTAAATAAAATATTTTTTTCAGGACAAGAAAACACAATTGTGAAAGACTATGTGCTACCTGATTACACAACAATTAGACGCGGATACCTGCGTGATATAGTTAAACCTGACGAAGATCTGGAACAGCAAACATTACGTCTAAATAATGAAAGATTTTCAATACCAGAATTACTTTTCCATCCTTCCGATGTTGGCATACCACAGATGGGCATACCAGAGGCAATAATACATTCAATAGATTTATGTCCAGACGAAAACAAAGAAAGTTTGCTAGAGAACATTATATTGTATGGTGGATGCACACTCTTTCCAGACTTTAGAGACAGAGTATTCAATGAGGTACGAGCATTTGCCCTCGATCATTATGATGTCAACGTTACTCTAGCCGATAACCCTTTAACGTATGCTTGGGAAGGTGGAAGAGATATTTTTCGCGACCCTGAATTTTATTCGTTTTGTATGACAAAAGAAGAATATGAAGAGGAAGGGAAAGCTTTAGCATTTGAAAGATTTGATATATAACGGCGTAAACGAGCTAGGAAATCTTCGGAGTAGACTCCTAGCTCGGTAAACAAATGTTGGTTTGTAATGTTTACAGTTTTAATACTGATACGGTTCAGAGAATGCATTGACGTGACTTTTTAAGACTTTAAATAAGGTATTGTAAATAGTGATTACAATATTTTTGAATAAATGATTGTGTTTTTTTATGGGGTACAAGGCAAACGAGTTCGGTTCACCTAGTGGACATACGCAATGTTAATTCGTAGCAAGCCTTTAAGGTTGGAATAGGCTTTCTTCTTAAAGGTTATATCGGTCCGGAAATACCGCAGGCGAAAATTGATTCCACAAGTTTGTGATGTGTGATGGAAAATTCCGTACGGCTGTGGAATCCCAACTATCTAGGTGGTATGGATGATATCAGACAGTTTGCTTGCTGTGTAATGCGGAGGCAGAATTCAGCAGTGGGTATAAATCCGAACACTAAAACATTTCTTCCTAACTTAAATTCGCATTTGGCACAACGGAACAATAACACAAATATATCCTCACAAAGTATGCCTACACTCGAAACAGCATGAAGATCTTGCATACCGTTATTTAATACATATCAGTTCCTTATACTTTTAACACTTTTACTAAATTTTTTCTCAAAAAGACAAAGCTTTCATGAGTTGAACTGTATGTAAGTATAATTTGATCTCAAGATAAATTTGTTTTAGGTAAATATAGATAGATCCTATTGTATAAAAAAAAAAAACTGTTTTTTACTGTTTTATTAGTGCATTAAAGTATACATTTAGTATTAACTCAATTACAACTATTATAATAGTTTGAAAGAAATATGAAGACAAGTTTTATTTAAATACATTAATTGTTAAAAAACTTTAGTGACGTAACAGAATTCTGTTTACTTTAAGTCACCTTAAGTATTATTAATACAATGCAACTGTAATACTCATTTATTTGAGACAAAAATATTTTCATACCTTAGCCTGACTCCTATTAAATTATAAATAAAATAGGTATTATAACTAACCATTAAATTATAAGCAAGGGTTAATTTATTGAAAATTATTTTTAAAATATAATAGAGCTTACTGAATTTGTGTAATATATATATTTTTAAATAACTGCAAGACTTTTTTCTAAATTTGTTTAATTTAAATATTTGATGCCATCTCCATAATCAAGATTTTCCTTAAGGAAAACACCTTGCAGTTAATCAAGGCCACTATCACATTAGAAAATATGTACTTAAGCATTTTTCTTATTATCTGCATATTTGAATTTCTCCTTTGTTATTATGATGAAATAGAAAGAGATCTGTTTCCATTATCAATTGTCAAAGAAATGAAATAGCTTTTCTCAGTCATTCACAATGAATGTAATACATGAGTTTTAGGTTATTATAGCAGACCAATTAATCAAATATTAAAAGTATATTTTAGTTAGCATCTACTCCATTCCTTCAGCAGGTGACCTCACATCATCAATCTTGAGAATCATCTTGACCAGCTGCGTAGCAAGGGCAATCTGTTGCTTCTTAGAGTGAAGGGACTCTATGACGTTCATTGCTTTCATGTCATTTGAACCTATAAAATACAAACATATTAGATAAAAGCCACAAAATTGTGTACCTTTTTGTTCTGCATAACAAAAATGTTAATGGAAAAGAGTTAGATGCTGATTGATTAACCATTATTTAAATGGTTAATATAATATATAATAGTATTAAAAAAATGCACAAGGAATTTTATTTATTTCTTTAGTGCTCAAATTATTCATCTAAAAGTATTCTGGACATAAATATCATATTTGTGAAGTAAAAGTGGAAGTATAGAGTTACATAATCTTACATATAAAAATTTTATAGCATTTTACCTGTTCCCATGCAGTCTACACCTAGATTACTGTTATTTTCAGTGACTTGCCGCGCCTTGACTTCTGATAATGTGTCAATTGGAGACAGACCACTGTAGATTGAAACAATATATAATTTTTTTATCATTAACACATTAAAATATTTAATATTAATATTTTATTTAACAAATTATAAATTACTAGTGTAAATCTATAAATATATTTCTTTATCATTACAATTGCCAATTAACAAGTATCATTTAACTATGGTCACATATTGGCATAAAATTATTTGTCTTAGCAAATTGGCCAAGAAAGCTGTAATAAATTGTTAGGGAATATCTATATCAATTCCTTACAATTGATTATCATGCTATATTCTAATAACTTCAAACCAACTTAAGCAAATTGAGCTCAAAACAAACAAAAGATGTGTTCAATAATACAAACTGGTTGCACATAAACTTAGATGATTTTTTTATTATTTCTCAGCACAAGTTATAAACCATCATGTGATCATGATATCCAAATATATTTAGTTCAATTAAAACTAAATGTGAATTAATATTGTTATGGTTTCAATTTATGGTTAAATTATTAATAAATAGTTAACATGTTAAATGTTATTTTTACCTGTTTTCTGCTAATGCAAGTGGAATGGCTTCAAGAGCATCTGCAAAACCTCTGAAAGAGTACTGCTCTAGAGACGACAACTTCTCTGCCGCGCGAGCTACTGCCAGCGAACACGATATTTCAGACGCACCTCCTCCATAAACGACGCGGGAATCCTAAAAATATTTAACGAAATTATTAAACTTAAATTGTCCCAGTATCTTGATTTTTTCCTACACAATTAGTACGCAAATTACGTATGCGTTCTAATTACAAATAAGCTAAAAATCTATCTGATTGTAGCAACAGTTGTTGCTATTTAAAGACATTCCGACAATATCTTTCATAATATTAAGCAAAGTATGGATTACAGAAAATAATAGTCTATTGTACTATTTTTAGGATTAATTTTTAAAGTATATAAAGTATTAATACTGCAAAAAAAAAAGAAATTTTCACTTTTTAATACATTTCTGTGTAAAAAAATATAAAGAATGCAAGAAAAGTTATGACCAGTTTGGTTCTTGGTTCAAATTATAATTCGGGTAAAAAATTATTACCTGCACCAGACTGCGTACAATACACAGGGCATCATGCACGGACCGCTTCGCCTCATCAACAATCATGCGGTTTCCACCGCGCACCAACGCAGTCACTGCGCGTGAATTCGAACATTGCTCGATGACCAACATCTCATCTTTGGATGTACCAAAAGCTGGAAAAGGCAATTAACGTTAATAGAATTCTTCAATATCTTGTTACATATTAGACAATGAAGATGTATTCATTTTGGAAAGTTATCCGTAATTTTATAACATAAAAATGAAATTTAATAGATTATTTTCGATAGCAGCTATCATGAAAAAATCATCATTTTATCCAACCAACAAATATTGAAATGTTTTATTTTGTCACACTCTACGACTGATAACATTCAACGAAATGAAAACTATTTAGTGTTAAGTTATATAATAAATGTAAGCAATTATCCAGATCCAGATATTAATGAAAAAAATCCCTTGATAAAAAACATGACTTGACAAACCACTTGCATCTAGCTTGATTGAAGCTAAGTAAAAAAAAAAAATGCTGCTTCAGAATTTGGTTTGTTTTGTATTTTAATAAATTTATCACACCATTCATCAACATACAACACTACTGTTGTAGCATTGTTGTAAGTTGATGGAGTTGTCAACACATGTTTCAAAAACTCCTAATCTTTTTATATGAATATACTGTAGACGGCCATCAATGAGGTTTTGGTGGAGTAAGGAATCTCACATAAAGCTCCTTCCTTCTGAAGGCAAGATATCTTGTGTAACGCATAGTAGTGTAAGGAATACTTACTAAGCTCACGAACAAGCCCACACGAGCCGAGCTTATCGGCTGTGAGTTCCTCAAAGCGCGGCACGATGCGACCGCCAGTTGCGATCGCTATCAACTCCATCTCGGGGCCGTGCACCCAGCGAACAGCAGGCAAGCCCTGCGACAGCAGCAAATGGTTCGCCTCGTCGTCGAAACCGAATTGGCAAATAGCCAATGTTGCACCTGTGTCCTGCAAGTAAGGTAGGGTAAACAACCCAAATTTATTCAACATATATGAACATCCTAAATCAGTCTAATAAATCAATCAATCTTAATTCAGTATCATTAATCATTTCATTGTTGTGTCAAAACACCTTCGTGAGAATTTTGTGACATCATAAGTATCCAAATTTTATACACACTGTCATAAAGTTTGGATATTTTTCGAGCAAGCATGATGCTTACCTTATAGCATGCATATCATTTCGATCAAAGAGATAGGGCTAGCAATTTATAAAGTTTCTTGATTTCGTCTATACTTCACTGAATCCAAAACCATGTCAAGATTATTTTTTTAACATGAATTGAATGATAATGGGAGTTCTCATGGATACAGAATATCTACATTTGACGATGAGGATAAGAATATTTGCAAATTTGATATTCACAAGTATAAAATTACTGAATTCTGCATTGTGCTACATACACGTGGAAGATATGTGATAAGGCAATTGATACTGCCGAAAAAGCTGGTACACAGTAATACGTGTACATCGCATGGTGGGAAAATAAAACTGTCAATGCTGTAGTCTGTACTGGCAAACTTAGCAAAAGAATCCTTTAATAAATATATATTTATTTGTAAAATATTCAATCAATAAACATATCCATCAATGGAATCCTTCCCACCATCAAAAAACTATATTTATATATGTCTAGTGTGCATAAGACAAAGAAAAAGTAAAATGAGCTATTATTGATCATTCGTGTATCATTATAAACTCACAAAAATTATATATAATAATAATTATATATAACTAACCTTCACACGCCGAACCATTTCCAAGAACTTCTCATGCTCATATTGACGCAATTCACGGTATTCCTCTACTGAACCAATATGCAACTTGTGCGTAGTCTTAGGCTTAGGGGGTTCGAATGGGCATGTGAAAATTGCTAATTTCACATCCTGAAAAATAAAACAGTTTAACTTAAATGTATAAGTACGTCATTGGATCATTACAATTAGCCTAGGAAGTAAGAAAATGGAGAGTCAAGTGTTTAGAAATTAAATTCATTACAAAATAATAAAGAACCATCACTAATAAGATAGTCTCAAAATGATAATATAAATAAGATAATATCACTCATTAAAATTGCGCATTTTTTTTTAAGTTTTAATGATGAGTAACTAGACAAACAAGTAAGCATTTAGTCATTCAGTCAGTCATTAATTACATAAGTATACTCATTACCCAGAAACGAGACAACATATATCTTTGTTCAGTAATTAAGCTAGTAATAGATTTTATTTTATAGTAATACTCTTCAATGAGAAACAGCAATGCTCGCATTGCCTGGATAGGACCTGCGGGTGCTGTGGTTGGCCCATAAATCATTTTTAATTTCCCGTAACAGCGCGCTAGGTAAATAGATTCTTTATAACGCTAGGGCGCCACAGTGTGCAGTGCTATTATTAATACTGTAATTTGCCGTAATATACCGCAAATTATTCATTTATTTTTTAAATTATGATAGATTGATTGTATCACGGCAGCACGTCATTTTAGTATTTTCGTAAATATGACAAATAAAGTGTTTGGATTAGAATCGGGCATTTTTAGTTTCCAGCAAATAGTACATTTATTTTGACGCTACGTTTTTATTAATACCTAAATAATTTAAACAACTGCTTGTTACAATGCATACTGCAAATTGTTTGAAACGTCAGGAAGCGCCAAAAAATGTTAAATAATACGCGATGAATCCGTTCATAGTTGATTAATTTAATTTATAACCATCACAAATATTTAAGAAATTATTACCTATTTTTTTTAATTATTTTTGCGGCCTGTGCATCAACTACTAACACATGTTTGACACCCATGAAAATAAAAGGTTGAGTACCACTTTGTAGTACTAGTACAGACAGCATCTAAATTATCCCATCAATTCCATAATCCCATTGCTACATTTTTTTAAATACTTGATGCTCTCACAGTTGGCTGGTATAGGGAAAATTGAATCTGTACTATGTATTTTTAAAAAAGTTCAATAAAATACATTGATCACATACCCTCAACTCTTTCGGCATCTGTGGGTGACTCATTGTCTTGTCAATGACAACACCACGAACAAGCATTGAATCTTCCATACGACCTCCAACTTTGCCTTCTACTTTGATCAGTTCAAAATTTACGTCTCGCTTCTCTAAGTCAGCTACTGACAGGACAGCCTGTAAACAAAAATTAAAGCAATCGAAAAAAATTGTTAAAGATAACTAATTGCAATAATATCGGTCTTTTTTTTTTGGGAAAAAAAAGAAGCAGATATACAGAACTACACAACTACGGAAGACATAACAGATATCCAATTCATTTCAGTCTACACATGTATGTTGCATGAATAAAGGACATAACACCAAACAGCTGATCAGTATTAATATTAGCAGTCTATATAGATATACTCTACATAAGCAATTTTTTTTACTTTTAGTTGTCATGGAGAACAACCAACACTTTTCAAAACAAATTCTGCTTTATCAATAAATAATCTGTGTTTTTGGTTTTCTTCTACATAACAAGGACTAATAGATTAATCAATTGGTCTTAACAAAGGCTTGGGCTCTAAAATAAAATGTATTTTAATTATGAATATAATGTATGGAACTTACATCAACAGCAATTTCTGCCATCAAACGGTGGCACTTCACAACAACCTTACTGCCGAGAGTTGTCATAGCCACTTTGATAAGATGTTCTCGGGTACCTTTATTCACTGGGAAGGCTTCACTGATTGAATCTAAGTGTGCTAAAGCTGTTGCAGATGCCATTTCAAAACCATCAGCAATGCGTATTGGATGTATACCTTTGTCAAGCAGAATGGATGCCTGCTCCAAGAGTGCACCTGTAATAACATAATAAATTAGTAAATTTTATAACATCATTATAAACAAAAAAAGAATAAATATTAATTCATAGTTATTCCTACCTGCTAGTACAACAACTCCAGTGGTGCCATCACCAATCTCATCATCCTGACTCTGCGATAGTTGAACCATAAGTTTGCCAATCTGATGTTCCACATCCATAAGTTTTAAAATGGTTGCACCATCATTGGTTACTGTGACCTCACCATCTTGAGACACCATCATCTTATCAAGCCCTCGAGGTCCTAGAGATGTACGTAGTGTGCTCGCTATTTGTTGGGCAGCTTGGATGTGTGACTAGAACACAAATAATAAGTTTCACAAATATTGTTTAACAAAGTTTAATTGTTATTAAGTTTTGAAAAAACAGTTCTTTTAATACATATAGTATAATAATCCCCACCCATCACAATCAAGATATAACATACTTGATGAACAAAATAGAAATACGGGGAATATTTAAGGTTTTCAATCAAGTTTTTATAAGAATATTTTTAATGACAAAATTATTTATAAAATTAAACAAATAAATATTTCACGTTTTATACTTAATCTTTGGTCTATTTAGATTAACACAAAAGAGTACTTTAATTACCATATAAAAATAAGACACCACTCATCTAACTTCAAAACAAGCCAACCAAAACTTATTAAATATTACTTACAATATTTAAAAAAAGTAGAAAAATGCTTTTATTGAAAACAAATAATAACAATATACACAATTAAAGTTAACTTTACGTTTAGTAATATTATTCTTCTATCATTTCACTTTAAATTTTTAACAATTATTGCTAGTTAATTTTTTATTGTGAATGTTGTTTGCCGTATTTTTTTAAGATGTGTTAATCTTAAAAAAATACGGCAAAATCTAATTAAATTGAATTTGTATAGCATTTTAAAAAGGCTGAAAGTACATGAGCTACATTTCCGATCTAGAGGTTATGAAATAAAATTGGCTTTATGAAATTTAAGACACTGTATTTTAATTTTTATGTATGGTTCACAATAGAAAATTAATGATAAAAATCATAGTGTTGTTTAAAATCCAAAGCAATACTAAAAAAAGTTGAAAAACCGATCATGTGACCGCAAGCATCTGATTCTTAAAAGGTAAATAATTTATTACTTTATCGACATTATTTGAAATTAAACACTTTAAAGTATTAAGGCATGTTTAAAAAATAATTAATGAAGATTAGTAATTCATAAAAATGCCAAATATTATAAATAATAGTAAAAAAAAGTAATACAAATATAACACTTCGAAACTTCTTCAGAGTAAAATTTTAAGAACTGAAATTGAGAAAATCAACTTTTATACTAAGTACACTTTTCAAGGTCAGCTGTTTTACAGTTTTAACAATATTTTTTATAAATAATATTAAATAAGTACCTTTAATGCATCAATACCGGTAAGCCGTTTTTGTCTCTCTTGGTCTCTTATAATTATAAATGGACGCCCAAACTCATCAAAAGCAACTGTGCCTGGAAACATTGCCATTTTTTATATATATTTTTAAATTTTTAACCAAGATGCAATCGGATTCAATATATGAAGCAAAATTCTCATATATTTTTAATTCTAAAATAAACTGTCACTTGACTTGACATCACTTTGACATTTTATATTTTTATACCACAGAGTAAGATCACATTTAATGACATTTTTAAGAGAAAAGATTACTATGGAATTATATAACGAAAGGTTTGAAAAAATAAATTGAGTATTTTTAATTTATTTGTAAGTGCGACAAATAGTTATGTCAAAGCAATTCGAAAGGTCAGAATCGATTAATAAGCTTATTGCGAGACATAATTTTTAAAACCCTAATTGGTGCCGGTTTCTGCCGCCGCTCTCAAGAGTTCATACTGAACACAACTGAGTGTGTAAATCAGTTGCAAGGAATATATATATTTTCTGACAAAAGTCGGATTAATCATAGGATAGACTTATTTCACGATACTTGTGCTATCTTCTTTGCTCTATCATATCATAAGCGGCTAAATTACTTTTTTATTCACGTCACATCGTATTATCCGTGGTCACATGCAGTTGTTTAGATTATTAAGGTGTTAAAAAAACAAAATTCATATTTATCATCTATTTACTGGTAACTGAAAACGCCTATTGCAAAACATCACTAAATTGAAACTTTATTTGCCATATTTACTAAAATACTAAAATGACGTGTTGCCGTGATACAATCAGGCGTCTGGTGTCAATTTAAAAATAAATTGCTGTATTAATAATAGCACTGCACACTACGGTGCAGCATTGTTATGTAGAACTTTTTTACTCGGCGCTTTCTCAATTTTCTTTTATGGACGCAAAATTAAAAATAGTATAAAATTAACACCAGATAGGCCAACCACAATAGCCTAATGGGCCACATGCGTCCGGCCTGTTGAGTATAGCTCAGTTTACTATGATATTATCTATGCCATAGCTGGTCTAGTGGATACTAGAGGCAACCTTGAGTCCAGCGTCAGGGATCGATAAAATCCTTATAAATCAAATAAAAATAACCCTATCCATTGCAAGTTATGATATCAGTCAAGATATGATATGTTTTATTTTATTATTTGTAATATATATTATGATAGCCAGAGAGTGGAGTATCTTTGGCTTTATTTCTTATAAGGTATCCCTTCCTATAACACGAAAGACGGGTCCCGTTTTGCGTATAACACATTATGTACAAAAGAATAATGTTTTATTTTTATCTCTCTCTTATATTAAGGAAAAACTATCTTATAAGCGGAATATTTACGATTTATTAAAATCAAACAA
>DWHO01005164.1:0-10509 GCA_018247575.1 Eurytides lysithous rurik | reverse complement strand
CATCAGAAGAATGCGCGATAATACATAAGCCCGTTTAAATTGGGCGATAAATTATAAAATAATCGTTGTTTGAACGTTTCAAGAGAACAAAATCGATCGAATTGCGGACGGCCGTTTTCGGGTGGCGCGACAAAAAAAGCGGTGTCCACAAAACGAGCAGGCCAACCTTGGACATCCTTGACATTACGAGGCGCAATGTAGCCGACATTCAGCACGCAAGTATGTGGAGTAGCGACCGGTCCAATCATCTGAGGACGGCTTTCTTGAAGACGGAGCCAAGCGGAAACCTATGTTGTGAATTTATTAAGGATATCGGGGATCTACAAAAATCTGTTAAACGCAATTTATTCCAAAAATGTGTTAAGCGTTTAAAAAAAACTCACTTTTTTGTGGTTTATATACCGGTAAAACCGAAAAACAATTTATCCCATGGTTAAAACAGATAAATGGCCAATTGGCCAATAATTGGCTACCCTATACCAAAATATAATCTTAGGTATGTGTCCTAACTTATGACAACTCAAGTATGTAGCACCGACTGAAATTTCAGTATAATAATTAAGTGCAAACTATTGAGAATTTATATCTCAAAACTAAATTTATTGCATTTAACAGGTTCTCGCAGCAAACCCTCGATAGATTGGCTGCGCGTTGTCGATGTAGATCTATGAACTAAATGAATGCTAGCATACTACAGTTTTGCGATAGAATAATCGGCACACTCCTTTGTAAAATGAGAATGAGAGGGATAGAGATGTAAATCCCAGTAAAAGGGACGAACTGATAAAAAATTATATGTTAATAAATTATAACAATACTTCATGCCATTTGTTACCGTATGTAATAATCCTACAACAACGATAAAATGCTGTCTGTGAAAATGCAATTTTCATCTATTTTTTCATATTTAATAATGCAAATATTATGTTAAATATGTGTTAATACACAACCAAAATGAGAAGGATATAAAAATGTCACCCGTCTTACGACTATTGAACAAAATATAATTAGTTTTTTTTAAACGCTGCCATCACTGTAAAATATAAATACCTTGGGTTACAATTTTTTTTTACATACATAACATTCAGATTTAGAACAATCGTCTGCAGTTCGTACAAATATTTGCCCCGGGTGGGAATTAAAGCCAAGTCCTGCGACGCTGAAGCCGATAGCTTAGTAACTTCACCAAACATCATTACTATAATCTATATATATAAAAATGAATGTTTGTCTGTATGTCATCCATGAACTCAAAAACTAATGGACCGATTATTATGAAAATTGGTATATATATGTATTTTTCCACGGAGAAGGTTTGTATAATATGCTCATAAATGTAACTCGCCACGAGGTGGCGTTGCAGAGTATTTTAGTTGTTGGCGTAGCAACGCGCGCCGGGTACAGCTAGTATAATATAAAATAGATGTCCGTGGGCAGCGGCGTTCGCTTACACTCAGGTAAGCCGCTTGCTTGTTTGCCTTCTAATCTCAATTAAAAAATATATAAAAAAAATTAAATATGAACAGCCCAATCATTGCAGTTATCACTTAATTAGTTATATTTCACTTTTAAACGTGTTATTACAATTAATATTTATAACTTGCCTAATATAATCATATCACATCATTATTAATATAAAGTTATTTAAACAAAAACGACCTTTGAAATTGGAACGTGCGTAAGTTTCAACATTTCCGTTTTCACTTTTTTTAAACGGCTTTTAACGACAACGTAACAGTTATTATGCCACTGAAGAATTGCTCTTTGTTGCATGAACTGGGTCAATTAATTACTTGCACGGCACCTGTTAAATACTTTGCGTTATGTACGTGACCACTAAGTAATTTTGTACGCTCTCGGTGCAAGTGGATAATTTTTATTTGCGACCTGACAATAACATTGATATTTTCGACGTCTGGTATCTGTGACAGGCATCTTTTTCTTGCGTTATAAAAATATTTAGATCGTTAGGCTTTGTCATGAAGAAATAATCGGTGCTTAATGATAAGCCGAGTCTGACTGGGGTTTTACCATTGCAGTGGTACCATTGCTAGTTATTCCACCACCAAACAGTAATATTTAAGCACAGATGCAGCACAGTGTAATTACTGGCCGTAGAGATTTACCATTTTTAATCTGTGGAAGGAACGCAGCGCAATGCTAAGCACGTTCTGGGTGGTCTTGTTGTGGAGAGACGTGTCTACGCCTTGTCATTGGGGTACAGCTTTTTATCTTATCGCTGCCCTCCTAAAATGACTAAAAGAAGGAAATAACTTATACGAACATGTACAGAAATATCAGTGGAATAATATTCCAAATTTAAAAATAAACAAAAATCTTAATACCAATATCAATCCAAAAAAAAAATAGAAAAACCCGAAACAACGGGTTTCTTTTGATTTTTTTTTTCTATCAGGAAGTAAACGAATATGATGTATATACTACACAAATCGAAACTTTATTTAAACGAATATTGGTTACTTATAATTCGAAAATTTTCTTTAATTAGAAAAACATGCTAACATAATTTTAACAAACTGACAATAAATAGATTTTATGGTGCCAAGACAAATGTATATTAAATACATTTGTCTTTTGAGCTATTTAAAAAACCCCGCCTCCATGAGGCAGAAATATCATACCGGCTAAAGCTTCAGATTCGATGCAATTTAGAGAATTTTAACAAGACAATTGGTTGCATAGTCAATTTTGTTAAAAACCTTTTTTTTATAACCGTACCTATCCATCTAAATTTATATTTTTTATTCAAAACTTATAGTTTTGAATAACGATAATATTGTTTAAAACCTAAGGTTTTGAATAACGAATATGAATCGCAGAAATTCCGTCTGGGTAACTGTACCTGTACTGTAACTTCCGTGGATCCAATTTTAATAATAAATCATCAAACGTAAGCGTAATCACGTAGTAAGCCGGCGTTCGTAATTACACACGCACCCTATGTTGGTGAGCTTTAATTAGTATGGTATTTCTTATTCGTAATAATTGATAACGCCTTAAAAACATAATAATACTCTCTTTATGTTCCGGCTGAGTTAATAAGCATTCCTCCGATCACTAAGAAGATATTTCTTATTTGAGTTCATTCAAAATGAATAAAAACATAAAGGTCATTGTCTTCTTGATGATTTTGAACTAACCGATCTTTAAGACGATGCACCAGACTGTCAACTGTGTCGGATTTATTGTAATACCTTATAAATGTTTTCATGATTTCACTTAATTACTAATACGTAGCTAAATTTTACAAAAATATCTTACAGTTAAAAATATTTAAAGTGTCTTCACGGTGGTTGCATGCAACTGCTCCTGCTGCTGAATGGGCCGGATCGAGCCGGATTAGTACCACGACCTCACAGAAAATCGGCGTAAAGTAGAAGTATTTTTGCTTCCGCGTTTCGTCCGATGAGTGAGGTGGTCGGTTGCCCATCCCCCTCCCTTTTCTTTCTCCCTGTTTCCCCTCACTTTTCCTCTATCGCCTCGCCCCTTCCGCTCCCTCTCTCCTCTTCCCCCCTCTTTCAAAAATTCCTCGGGTGGCGGTTATCACTTACCATCAGGTGAGCCACTTGCTCATTTGCCAGCTTAAGACAAAAAAAAGAATACTATTATTACAAATCTTGTACTGTTTAATTTATTTATATAATGTTCTATTTATATTTTTTTTCTTTTTAAAGGCGTTGGTACCGTCTTAGGACTACGAGACGTCTTAATATGATATTTGTGAGCTTTTTATTTTGGAACAAGATGCATGCAACCCTTTAGCTTTTCTTGATATATTCGCAATTCCAATTACATGTTGAGCCACACAGTACGTAAACAAAAATTGACCTATTCAAAAAAATATTTAAATGGTGACCGACACCATCCCGTTCACTGTAAGTTATAGATTGTTTACTTTAAAAAGTTAATCAAAGGCTACAAAAAATGTCTAAGGCCCTTAAATATTTATAATAAATACACATCGACACAAAGGCAAACACGATAAACTATTTTAATGAAACAATGCACTGTTAATTGAAAAATAATATTAAAGGTTTATGAAAATTTTTAATTCGATGCCAACTTTTGATCTCTGCTCTATGGAAAAATTTCCAAATCTTTTAAGGGAAGTAAATAAATCATTATCAATTTGAAAATATGCGAGTTTTCTAACAAATAGGATGTCAAGGTACTCTCCGCTCTTTCGCTTCCGTTGTAAATCGATAAAAAATAGTGTTTGTTACAGAAGCGATGTGTCAGGAGCGAGGGAGTTTTTAAAATTCAAATAGATTTTCTTCAAAGTAAGGTTTACTTTTTTATTCAATTGATAATTAAATTTCTTAACCGATGAACCCTTATGATTTGACAAATCAGCATTTGACATTAATAGTATCAACAATAGATGCATTTTCCTTATATAATTTAATACATACATGAATGACATATAAAATATTTCGACTTCAACAACTCCCTATTATAAACTCCCCTCTTTTCTCTTCACGTATTAATACATAGATTAACCACCATACTGTTTGTACAATTGTCTAGAGTCATTTTATATCATAAAGTAGAACAAAAAGAGTAAATACCAAAAGGCAAATACTTTAAATTTATATAATATCATATGTGTGTACATACGGTTTATTTACACGGCTTGCCTTGCAAGTATTTTAATGAGAGTCCATGCCAAAAAGGAACACCATTTCCTGCACTGGTTATCGGTTGCTTGACGTCTTGTTTTATTTAGATCTTGTCTTAAAATTTACTGGCCGTTTTTCACAATGGCGTTGTCGACGATACAGGAAGTGCCAATGCTTTTAACATTTAAAAATATCAATGTTTAAAAAAGTTTTAGGTATAAAAAATTCTTCAGAAAATACTAGAGTATTTTTAAACAAGGCAAACTTAACGTGTATTGTTATGAACATACATAATACTTGTTGTAACGGATGGATGTGTTTACAGCAATAATCAGTTAAAATTTACTTATCTGAGAACTAGTAAATGATATTCCGCATAGTTCATAATTCTATTTTCCATTTGAACGTCCGGGTTCGCGAATCGTTTTTCGCGGCAAAATTCCGCACAAAATTAACATCTATCGTGCCTAAAACTACATAACGTTCCTCAATAAAACGTTTGTAAAAAGTAAGTATAAACTACAAGTACAATGTGAAAATAAAAAATACCTTTAATTAGGTCAGCATATATAGAACGAATCAAAATAAAAACAAATGTCATAAACTTCCATTTTGAAAATTGTGGTACTACAGTACCCAGGAACGTTCAAGTGAAAAGTGAAAAGTGAAGTGAAAAGTGAAAGTAAAGAGAAACTCTCAACTAGACAAGCTGTTCATCCAATAGTAAACATTGCCATTACTACAACAACATTGGAGTCGTTGCAGAAAGGCAAAAGAAAACTGTTATACAGATATCTTCGCGATAAATATTTTTTTCACACTCCCAACACTTTGCAGGCACCGCAATGCAATAAGTAAAACAGTTTCACTTTATCAATGTATAGTTTCACAAGTGGTACGAATCTTTAAATGATTGCGCCTGGAATGCTCGGCATTGTCAGTTATCGGGTGTATGCAGTTCCGGTTTAGGAGGTAATGTTATCAGGGTAATTGCTGGGCATAAAAATATACCATCATAAATCTCTGTATCATCAGCACAAGGCAAAATCAAACGGGTTCTGCGTAGCATTATTTTCTCATCGACAAGTGTGTGCACGACTTGTTCGTCGCGTGCCTTAATCTCCCAAAAACCAATGACGTCATCACATTTGTTGGATAAACTATATTAATGTAGTAGGTGCTCATACTACCTCAATTGACCAAAGAAAAATTAAAATACTTTGACATTAGCGTACAATGCTACTCGATCATTTGGACTAAGTTAAATATCCAAACTCTTTGGAACAGTCTTTTTTTTCTTAAAAAAAGCTCGTCCCTCGTTATAAGATAGTGTATTAAGGCTGTTTACATAAAAAAAAATTTCACACGGGCAAATATCTGCCCGTGGTGGGAATCGAACCCACGACAGGTGACAAACAGGCGATCATAATGATATATAAACAACAATGATGCTGACACATTATTAATTTAAAAAAATGATTAGCGGTACTTCCCCAGGCGTACTTTGCAAGAGCCCTATCGTATTAATTCAAGCTACACTAACTAATAACGGTTGAATTGTATACGTATGTATATTATATCATATGATTATTTGAATGCCCAAATCGACCGAGCTTACCTACAGTTTTTTTTTTTGGTACAGTGACAAATAAAAAATTTAAACTTTAATCATAACAAAAGAATCGACATAAAATCGATTTTTTGTTGAGCTGATACTGCTATTTGATACTCGGTAATGTTACGATGACAGGTAGGTGGGCGTTGAAAAATATGGAATCGCGGTTGAACGAATAAAGTAATATAAATGTTTTTCCCGTTAATATCTCACTTTATTTATTATTACAACATTGTTGCACGCATTCGTACAGTTGAAGCTTGTAAGTGAAGTATTGCGTAAGAAATAAAAACTACTAAGTAACAAAAAAAAAAATCAAGCTATTACATCAATTTTTTATATACGTGTATCAAAAATATTGTTATTTTTTTTACTTGTTCAATAACATATTTAAACAACAATCTACTTATGTTATCATAAGTAGATTGTTGTTAATTTATATTTTTATCTTTTGGTGAACGACGAACTACTTGACATTTTCCCCCGTGTAACTCATAAACATTACGCGATAAATTATTTCCAACCTACCCTTGTGTTAAAAATGAGTTAACAATTCGACATTCGAGCGATTTTGTCAAAACTGGCCACTTAGAGCGTCGGGATGGATTTACGAGCTTTTATATGCTCTCGAGTTCGCTTCCTGAATCATAATTCGCGATTCGGCCCAATATAGTGTGATAAATCGAACCCGGGACTTCTGACGGCACCGCGCCCCGCATCGGCACGCGGAAACCGATCGCCCATATCTACGCACCACACACAGGTAATGAGCATCGGGATTGGTTATGGTAATGTCACACCGTCGATCTGCGAACATGCGATGTGGTAGTCTTTAATGGATTTTCAACTTGTCTATGATATTCGAATATATAATAAGAGTTCGAATACTTGCTTTATTTGACAATGGTCAAACCTAAAATCTATTAAGTTTTGTCGAAATTCTAGGTTAAAGCGAGTTTCTGCGACTGTGTTAACTCTACTACACAATAGAAACTGTGGTTAAGGATTGGTTGCATATAATACGTTGAATATAGAAGTCAGAAATGAATTTATACACGTAGATAACAAGGGGATTCATGAGAAATGCGGAGTGCAAGAGAGGGCAATAGAGAGATTGATATTGCTTAATCAAGCTCATAACAACGTTTGTGTATTACGGAAATCAATTTATTATATCATATCAATTTATTTTTTAATATCAGACTAGGTTTCAATATTCTTTTATACAATTACTATTACTTGTTATATCGCGATTTATACACAATACCATACAGTTTCTATATAGCCAATGAGGGGGTGTTTTCTGATAAATTACTGAGCATTAAGATCTACTATCTAGTACTCTGGGCGACTCTGGTAGAGTACTACTCTGCGCTCCATTGGAAAGTATCGCACACTTTGCTTACACGCTTGTATCGCTTACTATCACGCAACTACTCATCTAAGCATATAAAAAAAAATTACGATAGATTTTTGTTTGTAATCTCATTGATTTGTTTGTAACTCTTACTAGTTGTATAAACGCGAAAGTAAAAAAAAATGCCACCTCCAACTAAAACTAGCTGCGATAACGTTACTCCGTGTTTAAATAAATTTTCGAGATTATTTTTTGCGATGCACAAAGTAAATAAAGTTAATTTATACAATTTCTACGTATCGTCGTCTGATGTACTCCGTATTAAAGTTTTTGCATCCTAACGAAATGTCACAAGGCGTTCTCATTTCAATAACTTTAAACGGATTCAATAATATAATTAAAAATAAGGACGGAATCGAGTCTTAAATTATCTGTGTGGATTATATGCATAATAATGGCTGCCAGGAATCCCGTTCTAGAATATCATGGAGTACATGTATGTTAATAATAATAAAACAGTGAACGTAACGAAGACTTGTTTGATGCTGAGCTATGGGCTTCGGCGTCGTAGGTCGTACGTTCGATTCCTGTCTGGGTCAAATGACTCTTTGAACTAATAACGGATCTAGTCGTTGTCAATGGAACAAAATAAATTTATAGATCTATCCTAAACAAAACTGAAAAATAAAATGTTCTACAAGCCAGATTCTGCTATAACTTCTGTACTTTAGAATAACCCCATAAAACGTCTTGATAACACGACATCCTTATTACACAGTAAGGAGTGGCCAGCCATACTCGTCAGGGTGAATTTAATTGCAATCAATATGATACCCGGTCGCTCTCTCTACCTTTGTAGTCGAACCGACGACGTAAATCGTGTATGAATGTCGAAAAACAAATAGGTCGACCATAAATAACAAGTCGACCATATTTGGAATCGAACTGGCACCTCCTCAATTGGAGGTGAACCGCGCACCTCACCATTAAAGCTTAAGATTTCAGAGGAGTTGCATTAAATATGATATCACTTAAGGCGTCCTATAAGTTTACAACACTTATCATAGTAAAGCGGTTTTAAAAACGAGAAAACTGTGCGACATCGATAACGAATCGTTTTCGTTCGCCGTCATAATTGACGAGTTGAGAGATGTTATTACCATTATAAACGGAAAATATTTCGAGCTTACTATTTAACAGAGAAAAAACATCTCAGATGGCGTCCCATTTCGATTGAGACATATGGTTCATAATAAGGAAACCATTAATGTAAATGTAAGGCGCAACAGTACTCAAAGAGCAATGGCTGAACAAAACTCACGTTAAAAATTATCCCCGTAATTCGAAATATTAATCATCTTTTTAAAATGGAATCATATGAAGTCTTTATTTATCGCGGTGCTTGCACGTATCCAAAATTTGTAGATCATTTAATATAAGTTGTTTGTTGTTATCTTTTCAATTTGATCGAATTGAATTCATTTAAGGTTACCGTAAAATTAATTCAATTATTTATTAGTGCATATCATGAACATAACAACACCACTGGGAATATTATTGCATAGGAGATCTTCAACACGACAAACGTCGATTGATTGTCAAACAAGTACCAATTTTTGATATTTTAAAGAAACTGTGACTATTTATCAGTTTCTATCCTGATTAAAACAACCGAAGTTTCAAACACTTTAAAATAATACTATTGTTAAGAGGTGCTAGTTATCTTCTTTTTTTTTCTAGATCTACAGAGTAAACGTTCGGATTAATGAGCCTGTCTCAACGATATGCATTAACGATTTTTCATTTTATTATTTTACCAGTGACCCATATTTTATAAGCTACTTCATAATATATTCAATTGTTAATAAGTTTATTCAGTCAATCCTTATCAAATATAATCAATGCAAAAAGGTTTTTGTTACTTTGCTGGCTAACAAAAACGCTTCACAGCGATGAATGACTCGATATTGTTTAAATACTGTTAGAATTAGACTGAGTGGCAAAGGTACTGAAATTATGTTCTTGAAGTGAAACTAGAAATCTATGAGGGCGCAATCATGGGAATATGTGGTAGTATTTTATTTTATTCAAGGTTTATGGAATTCGAAACGTAAACCTTGACATATTAAAGTTAACACGTAATTTAAATAATAAAGGACAACATGGATGCTTTACTTCGCTGACAATGAATCTTAATATTTTTTATAAATGCAATGCGAACTGGGAGACTATAAATAAATATCTAGAACATCGCGAAACTTTAACCGGCCCTTTAAGTGTTTATCTTTTTTCATGACATTTTGTTATTTTTTCAGCAAAAAACGAGCGACCTCCACGATACGTACGTTGTAATTACTTTAGTTCTCTTAACGACAATAAAAATTTTTGAGTTTCTGAATGGTTCAAGTGGTGGTTTGTTTACTAAAGTTTACGATTTCTTTATTCAGTTTTCATGTTGGAGTCATCGAACTGTGCTGACCTTTTTCGTTTTTTAAAACTCGCTGTTAACGAGATTATTCACGATAAATACTAACCTGCGGTCTTCGTAGGGAATTTGGTTAACGACATAAAAAGTATACAGGAATATAAAGTTCTTAGTCAGATGATAATAAAATATGATATGTAGAAATTTTCACTTTTTTCTATTTTTATTTGCTTTATAAAATATCTATTATAATATTAATAACAAAAAATACAAAAAAACCTCCAAATTGTATCAAGATAAAAGTCAATAACTAATTTCAAGCTAATATTGAATTCATATTACGCTAATACACACCCTTGTACAAACACATATAGTCCATTGAAAAGTTACATTTGGGGTTGCATTTCTCAGAGGTCGCAATTTTTGATGTGTGGAGGGGGGGGGGGTAGGACTAGATTTAAGCAAATTTTGT
>DWHO01005163.1:0-10509 GCA_018247575.1 Eurytides lysithous rurik | reverse complement strand
GGGCGCGGCCATGGGTATAAACCACCCGGTCCCAAAATGTTTCAAAAAATTGTGAACATTAAAAAAACCCCCCCCCCCCTCCAACCCTATAACGCGGCACTCTTACGACGCATTTTGAAATTATACGGGAATACGCCTACAACGCGTTTTCATATAACGCAGAACCAATCTATCGTGTTATAGGGGGGATTACTGTATATGACCGCATTTTATGATAAATTATTGTGATTATGATGTCTTCACTCATTCCGTAGGTACACGTAATAAAGGGCTCAAGTCAGTATGGAGGAATTGTTTGCTATATGTTTGCCTAAAACCCGTTGTTTACACAGCTTTGTGTTATAATATGCAGAATAGTGAATGTACAAAGAAAAAATGTGTCATTAAATTTCATTTGTAAATAAGCCGCGTTGGCCCGCACGGCGGTGGCGCCTTCAGCATAGTTTTGCAATACAGACCTTTGACATTTAAAGGTTGAACATTTGCATTTTGTTTTGTAAACGAAAACGTTTAACGCGTCCGCTGAAACGTGTAATATGTACGATAAGCGAAAAAGGCTTTTTTTTTACTTATCATACCTTTCTTAAAATACGTTCAATGTACACTGGGCACTCTGACGATAAAAGCGCGAATTACAAGTTATATAATAAAATACTTTTTCATTTTAATGACATTTGTAAACAATAATGAAAACCGCCAAATATAATCAGTAAGAATAATTTCTGAACTGTTATAAAAAATAATTACACGTTTTCGAACGAAGTCAATTTTCAATTGAACCAAGGCCCCTCATACTCACCAGCCACGTTTCCATCGGCGTCGGTTGTGGGACCCGAGAACTTTAGGCCCCTGGTGGTACTGTTCATCCCCGCCACGTCCGCAGCAGTGGCCACCTTGAACCCCAAGCCGTGACTAGACACTGTAGCGTTCCACTGCCACATGCACATGTCCACGCGCGACGCGTTCTCGCTTTCAAAGTTGCAAAACACACCGGACACTTGGGGAACGTAGGTTAACTTATTCACCGCCTCGTAAGTCGGCCCCTCTACCCTGAGCTCCTTCATCTTCTCCGTCAGCGAGTTGCTGTCATTATCCGCCGCTATCCGAGGGTTGGTGGCAATGGCGCCCTCGTTGTCGTTCAGCATGTCGTCCGCCGGTGCCTTATGCTTGCGATTCATCTGGAGGATCTTGTTGAGGTTGTCTTTGCCACGTCGCCTGCCGTCGCGCCGGTCCTCCGTGCGATTCATGAGGCTCGACAGCCGCTGGAAGGAGCCCCGCTCCCTCCCGGCGCTGGCCGAACGCGACCTCTCCCTCTCCGAAGGCCTGCGCTCCCGACCCTCATGCTGGTACTCGCAGCCGGCCAGTGTGATCGACAAAGCCGTGAATAATAACCACCAGCGCGCCATCGGTTCACTGTGGTGCGATCAGTTGGCCAACTCGAGGACCGCCGTGGGATAGATCGCCACCGGCGCGCAATTGACTCATGACAATAGCTTGGTGATCAGCACGTCGATTAGCCGAGTAAACAATTCTATTGCGCTCCGTTACGGATGTGTACCGACCACGCGCGATGCGATCCCATGCCCGTCGGGATGTCCGCCAGTCCCGGTACGCTATCGGTCAATAAACTTCGCCAACGGCGTACGGAGATCATCTTAACACCGCACACGTCGTCATCACATAATTGCGTCTCAATACACTTCCACTTCACAGTTATACATCTACAGGTCGACTCGCGTACGGGAGCTACATCCCTGAAAATTACGATCGGTAATGGACGATTGACGTAGCTGACGATCGCCCCTGAAACACTGTCTATCAACACGATTAACCGACGTCTAAACGGCGTTGTTAAAAAAAATCGCTGCTCAATAAAGACACTTGTGATAGCACATCCGCAATTTTTCAATTTCCAACACTAAAATTACGTTTTAACTAGCCTCTATATCGAGGTACATACATCAACGTCCCACTCCCGTGCGCCGTGCAGCGCCGCGGCGGGAATATGCGGAACTACGAGTCTGTGGACAGAAATAATCATTACTTTTCGCGAGATGTGATCTTGGATCGGCGTCCGATGGGATGCTGCGCAGGTGTAAGCCCGCCTTTAGCTCATTCCCGGGCTTTTCGCGCAGGATGTAGTTGCGTCAAAGACCGGATACCGCATTGGCCCAATTAGGCTCATCGCTCACGTCATTCATACGTGATTGGCCCGTTCATTGTTTTCAACATTGCTATTGGCTTAATGCTACGTCGGTGTGAATACAGGCCAATCGTAATTCGCACCGGATATTACATCGAGGAAATTTCCTCAGAGATTTGTTTACGCGAGCGTTGGGTGGTCGCAGCTTTTTCACCGACGATCTCTGCGGAAATTAGATTGAGCATTGATCTGATCACGTTACTGTTTTATTGCGCTGAACACTTGTGGATAAATCGTGGAATAAATCTAGTTTTTAACATGGCGGGTACGATATATATGTAAAATTTTGTGTACGATCGATTTTGTTTTACCTGCCACAATTGATCAAACTTTGTGTTTATAGCCATGGCTCATAACAATCACAGGGCTCAGTAATTAATTTTTATCATGCAAAGCGTACTGTAATAGCATTCATTAATATTTTTGACATGTTCGATTTTCAGATTTACCATGAAGATAAATAACAGTTTATTAACAAAAAAAAACAGACGATCTTAACATACGTAATTTTGTTTACTTTTTATTAAATCCTATTACCAAAATAAGTAGTTGTTCCATAATAACAAAATTATTCAGCGGCACATAGTCCATATAATATTGAATCATGTAAGAAACATAAAAAATCCATTTTTCTTATTTGACAGTTCATGACAATCATCATCCGTTGTTTCGGAACGAACCACACCACTCCTCGCGAGTATTTTGGTCTGAATTCCAGTTATATTAAAATCTTTCCCATGCTACGGTGCTGTGAATGGGTGACTCGTAAATATGTGTCATTCGTGTAAAAGACTAACAGTTGTGAAGAGTGTGTTCATATTTTATCAATAAGGTAAGGTTTTTTTGATATTAATTACTAAAGTAAACAATCAGTGGGTGCTGTATTTATTTTAGTTCATTTTTTCGTTAATAATTGTAATGAAGTTAATAAAAAGTACTCCGACTAACCCCTTATAAGCTTTCGAGGCCGCTGTAAGATCTGCTCTCGCTAATAAAACGACTAAATAAACCCGGTGAAATTTAACTTTTGTTTTTATTTTATTTAAGTTTTAAAATGTAGATTTCAAACAATATCTCAAAGTATAAAAATATTGCTTCCACTATTAAAGATTTCCATTTTTTTTGTATATATCATAATGTTATCCTTTATTTTTAAATTACGATGACTAAGTCCAAAGATCAGGGTTCAATTAAATTTAATTTTTATAGGACAGATTATAATTATTTGCTTTAACTTTAAGCTACATGGCAAACATGTTCTACTATCCCAGCAGACATCGACGATATTGTCGACCTATGGAACAAATAACAGTGATATATCCATTTTTAAATTAAAAGAAGCAGCTGTGAGTTAATGTAAAAGTAATTGCCATTGATTCAGCTGTCCTCACATTGACAAGTAATGAACATACATACGTTCCACCATCTACAATGTTATTATAATAATAAATATATAAAAAAAACAAATAAGAATAATCTTGATAATATCTATTATACTTTCATAGTTAGAATTTGTAGAGAGAAGCCTTTATCTGTAAATAACTTTGTGTTCTTTGATAATTTCAGTGTTGATAGTTTGTTACTAAATAATATACTTTCTGTTTAAAAAAGTGCAGATTTAAAATATAATAGTTTTAGTACTATTAGCTGTTATTTGTGTATTAATAAGATAGTTTTCCTGGTTATTTATCAAATTTTATGCATTTCATTATACTCTAATTGTAATAGTTTCACTAATTGAGAGACATATTCATATTTTATACACTATAAAATTTTACAGGTCATTATTTTAACACTTAGCATATATCCTTGATAATGATTTATTTTATTTATATGAATACTATTTGTAGTTTAAGTAATTTGCAAATCTTATTTTATTCTATTTTATTTTAATTTTCCAACATTTCAAACAGAATCTATCATCACATTTTTGGGCAAATTGCATGGGCTACAAACTTTTTATTGTTTATTTTGGTGTGTTCTTCATTACAACAATTGGACCCAGCAGGGGTGATTAGATCTTATCCTCACATGTTTTGAAGAGTTTTAGGAATATGTTAGGAATGTAGCACACAAACCCACACACACATGGTTCACAGAAACCGATAAAATTTTGATAACGGGAAAAGTTTGGAAATCTTCATTCTATACAGTTGATTTGATTTTATTAATTATAAGTTTCAAATGTCAGGAATTTAAAATCAAATAAATTCTGTAAACATGTTCACTTGTTTTGGTGAGGGTTAATGTTGATAAAGTAAATCATAATACAGATAAGGAGAAAGATTTGCCTGTAAGAAAAATTATTGCTGACTTTATTTACAAAATTTAAAAGCAAATAATACTCTCAATTTATTTGATACAAGGTCTCACTTCTTTAAACCTCAAAAGAGGATATTGCTATAACTAGTATTAGTTCCCATTATCATGTATATTCAGGCTAAAATTGGTATATATTGTGTTAATAATAGTACTACTGCATTGACAAAAATCTACTGCTAAGTAGTCATGTAAAGTATTAGTGGCTCTTGTTTTGCAAGCATAATTATTGGGATTACTATGAGTTATACCATCATCTATCCCTGGGTGATGAGTGTAGTGTAAAGCCGAGCATGCATCTCTTAGTAGCTGGTTCAAATACTTTTTCTTACCAATCTCTTCAATCCCTCTCATTAAAAAAAATCTAAAACGATTATCAATCCAAGAGTAAAGTTAGTAAATGACAAAAAAGGACTGGTGATTTTCTGCTCGAAAACTAATTGACACACAGCGCTTAAGTTTGATTCAGTCTTAAGTCCACAATACTGACAAAACAGCAGGTGATAACTGAAAACTAGAGACACTAATGAATACACATAACGGTGTATGTAGTACAACTGCTAGCGGGTTTCTACATACCATGGCCGATGGAAAAAAATGCAAAAATGTAAATACTTGTACACTTGCCTCTCATGAGCGGCCGCTTTAACAGCAGAGGTGGTTATAAAATGCGCTGTGACTTCACGCAAGGCGCAGTCACTTTAGTATAAGGTTTATTGTTATCAAACTTAAATTCAAATATACTTTATGAAGGTATAATTTAATCAAAATGTCTTTGCACACTGCAGTAAGATGGAAATGATTTAATAAATTGTTATTGCTTATAAGATTTGTTATCAGTAAATAGTGTCATTGAACCCCACAAGAATCTTATTATTTAGCAATATGTTTTGTTTATGAAATTTATTACTAATAAATATACTAATACTCATTACACTCACAGTTTTATTATACACTGTTTATAGCAATTGTTACACCCTTATATTGTTTTAGTTATCTGCAAGGGGAGAGAAACAACATACTGAATGACTATAAATTGGAAGACAGTATTATAAATGTAATTAGGGAGCATCATTGTAGAGTTAAATAACAGTGATGGGCCACCAAGCTATTTAAATATTTAGTACCCAAAAAACGATAACGAAAAGTACTGTCGCCTTAAGTGTGGCCATCAGCTATCTTTTTTAAATTTTTGAAACTTATGATTAGACAAGATAGTTGGGTGCCTGATTGTTAGCAATAATTTGCCACTAACAACACAGCAGTACTAACCACACTTTAATTAATTAAATAAATAAAACATCTAGCTGTATTGTCCACTCATAAAACATGATAGATCTTGAAGTCCAGTAATTTTCTACAAACCATGCCTTTTGGATTTGGAAATAGCAAATTACTACTTTGAATTAGAATGACTGGTAACAATGTAGTACTTTCTCAGATTGACTGTAAAAGATTGTAACTGAGATGGTAAAAGAAAGAAAGAAGAAACACACTTCTACAATAAATACATTTATTTAGCTTGGTGAAAATATGGATGCTCTGATATAATGTTAAGGTACCAATAATACATGACAAAATGTTTCATCATGATTGGGAAATCAAATATATTTCAAATACCGTATATTCATATATTTTTAACCTTCATCTTTGTTCAGAACATCTATTGTTTCATAATTAGAAAGTGATTTGTTTCGACACTACTACATTACCCAATATATTACATTATATTAGTTAGAATAACAATTGTAAAAATTTGCATAATGCATACTTTCTTCATAAAACGAAAGTGATACAAAGGAACAGAATCCATTTTTTTTTTTCAAAAAATGCTGCACCTACCATGAGATTACATTGTCTTGTGTCATAAAGATTTTTTATGTTATACATAAATTTAACACAAACAAACACGAAGATCTAAACCATAGGTTCCCAGTGGGAATGGTACTGCCCCTTGAACTTTTCGAGGGGCCGATTAGAAAAATAAATAGAGATAATAATAATTGTTATATTAATAGATAATAGTAATAGACAGACATAAAATTGTTATATTCAAATATTATGAAAAAGAGGTTGCTATAATATATTATTCTTCTTAAGAGGGCAGTAATGCATAAAAGGTTAGAAGAAACCTATAATCCAAACCAACTGTCTTTAGGTTGGGTAATCCTAAATACTTTCCTCGGGTGGTATTTAAACCCAGAATCTTTGATGCTAATGCAGCTTAGCATCTGTAATGACTGACAAATCAAATGATGTTTTGACACTGTTATACATCATGGATTTATTAACAAATTGTATAACATTTATTATGTAACATTTGACACACACACTTTGAAAAATAAACAGGCCTCTGTCTAGGATAACAGTCTCACAACATGCCAATAAAACAGATGTTTAGCATGTAAGTGAAATTTGCATTACTAAACTTTAGATGTCTATTTCACCATCTTATAAATAAAAAAACCAGTGATAACTTATTGTAATAAAAGATCGACATAAATGCGTGCAATGACATATACAATGTTTACATTAATATGTGCGCAAATTAATATTTCCACACATGTTATAAAGTTAGATGAGATTATCGCATGGATTGATTACGACCGCAAAACTTGTGACCTTGTAGTCGCCACTGACCAGTTAGATGTATTAGTGTTGCAAATACGTATTGAAGTGTACTGATTCAAATGCCCTGATGACCCGTTTGCGGCAGCCATAAGTTATTGTCACGGCAACGCAGGTCGTGGGTTCAATTCAGACCTAAATACCTATCTAATCCGGGAATATTTATACGAACAACAGATGATTGTACCGGATATGGGAGTTTGTATGTGTGAAATTTTTATATGTAAAAAGCCCTCGTAACCCAAGATATTTCTATCTTACAATGAGGGTAGCGTTTGTTAAAAATAGAGAAAGAGAAAGGCAAACTGTGCTAAACCCACAAAGACTACTAAAATGCAATATAATAAGCTGAATAACACACACTTATACATTACACTACTGTAGCTAATTACTGGGAACAGAGATATAATATCTTAACATGATCTTATCATCGTCGTAAACTATCTAGTGATGGATTTTTTTTGGAATTTATGAGTCGCTTGTAGAAGAGGGAACGGGCTGAAATAAAAGTATTTTTATTTTCTCTTTATCTGATCAGTGAGTTCACCGGATGCCCACTAATTTGAAGGTCGAATTAATCGCGACATGTTCCGACGGGTGTCAAATGAGATGGCAAACGGTCAAGAACCTTTGCTTATTGCTGGTGAAAAAATATCAGTACATAACACTTCAAGGTCCTCTTTGACACCTCACCTAGTCACCGTGTACTACCAGTCTTGTAATATGGATTAGGAGGCAAACAAGTAAGCGGCCCACTTGATGGTAAATCACCATGCCCATGGACATTTTCACAATCACAGGACTTGCAAACGCGTTACGGCCTTTAATGTGGGAATAAACACTCTTCTTGAAGACGTCTAAGTCGCCTAAAATCCGCAAGTTTATGGTGCGTGGCAGAAAATGTCTTGCAAAGTTTCTTCAACCATCGTGGGTTGAATACCGGCAATCTAAATGCTATGATATCAACTTGTATTCGTTTTGTTCGGTGAATTGGGTAATTATACGTGAGAGTTAAATATTCTTTTATAGATACATATATTGCAGAGTTCGCCTGTGGTGTAAACACAACTGTGTTCGGACGATATTTTCAGCGTAGACTAGATATAGAACTGGACATAGACATAAGATGTCGTAATGTATGTTGTGGTACTTTTTCGAGTAGTTTCGGTGTATCTTGAAGGCGTCAAAACGTATCAAGGATTGTCTTTGGCTTACAATGGCACATGAAATAACGTCTCAGGATATCTCATTGTATGTTAAGGGGACGAAAAGGCATCTTCTCCGTCAATCGCTGTGTCATCGAGTTAGAACCTACCAATTGCCGCCTTTATTAAAAGCAGTTCATGCCGCATTGATGACATCCTACAATCGGAACACAAATCCTGATGGATTGAGCACAAGCTAGGTCAGCTGTAGCCTTTGAAATGAGGCAACCTACAAAGAGCAGTGCTCGGTTCTTGTTTGTCTATGTTACAACGACGTACGATTTTATTTAACTATACATGGTTGACCAAATCCAAGAGAATAAGTACGTTATGGACGTAGCAAAGAAGAGAGCCTGAATTGTTTCAACGGCTCCATTCATCGCATTTTTATGTGGAAAAGTGGCAGATGTAGAAGCGAGACTTCGGGAATAAATTATTAAACAGACAACCGCAATAATAGAGATCGGTCTATCTATATATATATATATATGCTCACTGTCGAATGCTAATTAGCTAAAGGCCCGAGTAGAAATGCTATTACAATTCGCCGGTCTAGGCCAGTCTAAGCCAGTTTAGTTGGCCTGCGTATGTAGCAGTGCTGTATTCTATTTAATTTACGTCAGGAGTTCCTTTTCGGCTTGTTTCTACTGATATAAACTTAGCTATAGTAATTTTTTACGTTACCCTACATCAAAGTAAGACCTCAACGAATGAAAAACGTAGAATACCCTGACCACCGTATTTAAAAACAGCGACTGTCAAAGTTAATTTCGAAAATCTGTGGAAGTTAATTTCGAAAATTTACTCAACACCAACTAACTTAAATCAAAACAAATCCAAATCAAATTATGTTTATTCAAATAGGCCTTCACAAGCACTTTTGAATCGTCATTTTTACATTTTGTTCATGAGAAAGCTACCACCGGCTTGGAATACAGTTCTATTGAGAAGAGCCGGCGAAAAACTCAACAGTTGCTCCTTTAAAATTTCGTTACAGTATGTTAAGCCTTAATACAGTGTAATAGCTATCCCATGTATGAGTCAAATATATGAGTCAAAATTACTAAATAGAACACTCAAGAAAGTCTCCTTGGTCGATTTATTTATTAGCGATCGCTAGTAAAAATAAAAAGATGTATAATAGAAAAGCCTATATAACGAAGACTCACTCTGGCTTCCTCGTTGGCCTTGGTGATGTTGGAGGTGTACGCCCACTCGGCGATGCTGGCGCGGTTCTTCCTCTGGCCGGCGGTGCGGTCCAGCTGCATGATGTACTCGTGGCCCTCGTGCTCCAACGCCTCCAAGTCCGGGTCCCGACCCTGGGTGGCCACCACGAACACGGCCACTATCGCCGCCACCAGCACGGCGCCGCCGCCGATCTTTAACATCGTCTGCGGGAACATATCAAACAAATTGTCATCTCAACCAGTGGCGGTACTACCGTACAAGCCCAGAGACCCGGCTTGCCCTACTAAAGAGTAAAATTTATAAATTTTATCTAGCGAATAGTTCCCGCAACGCTCAAATTTAAAAATAAGTTATTCAGGAATTATGTGCTAATTAATATTTATAAATTTCTCTTCTTAGTAGGACAAACCGGTTTTTTGGGCTTGTATGGTAGTACCACTGACCTCAACCAACTCCTCGATTGGACTTAATGTATCATTGAAAGATTTCAAGACCTCTAATAACGGTTTAGATAAAAATCAAATTTGATGGTGCGTGAACAAACGCATGAAAAAATATCGCGGTATTAAAGTCAGTCAGAACTTATCTACAATTTCAGAATTTTATAGAAACCCAAAAATACTGTGAAAATACGCCTTTTCACACTTTAGATTTTAATATACTATATATTTGACTGGCCCGTTGGTGTAGTGGCTAGTGCTCGACTCCAAAAAAAGATCGTGGGTTCGATTCTCACCCAGGGCAAAATATTTATGCAATGAGCATAGATATTTGTTCCGTGTCTGGGTATTAATTATCTATATAAGTATATATTTAAAAATATATAAGTATGTGTATCAGTTATCTGATCACTATAGTACAGGCTCTGTCTTGTTTGGCATCAGATGGTAACAAAGTCAAAGTCAAAGTCAAAATTCTTTATTCAAAATTGGATTGGTTTACAATCGCTTTTTGACGTCTAATGAT
>DWHO01005162.1:0-10510 GCA_018247575.1 Eurytides lysithous rurik | reverse complement strand
AACACAAAGAGTAAAGAAAAGGAATGAATGAATATTTAAGTTTTGCGAATAAAAATGTTTCTTGGCAATTTCAGACGCAAATCTTCGCCTCGGTTTGATTCGAAACAATTCGTAACTTTTTGAATCTTAAATAGACTTTTTAAAAGCTTTTCCCAGTTAATTTTTTGCAAACATCCATTCATTATTCATGATGTAAGTTGTTGTCAAAAATGACATTAGGTCGTATACATAAATGGCCACAGAGATATATTTCAAGGTTTACCTCTAACCTTCTTTTTAAACGTCAATTTTGCTTGACTCTGTGGTGTGCTCATCACGCAGGGATATGAGATAGTTCATCTGTATGTCGAGTAATTACCCTGGCGACGTTGCTCTTCAAACCGGGACACGATAATACATTGCGTGGTGGTGGAATAACTGTCTAGAAAAGGCGGTACTGGTACGGTATACTGTAGGAGGCAAACGAGCAAGTGGTTCACCTGATGGTAGGTGATCACTGCCCATGGACGTACATACTTAACATCAAAGGACTTGCAAATTTGTTGCTAGCCTATATATAAAATGGAAGTTTTTGGAAGGGAGACGGAGAGAAGGAAGAGGAGGTTTGGGCCACCAGCAACCTCACTCTCCGGACGAAACCTGGAAACACAATCACTCACAGGACGCCGTTTTTCTGTGAGGTCATGGTACTTATTCATTGTTAGTCTATGAGATGGGAATTTTTGGGAGTAGGAGGGATTGTAAAGGAAGAGAGGAGGGGGGGTTTATTGGCCACCAGCCCCTCACTCACCGGGCGAAACGCGGAAGCACAGAAAATTCCTCTTTATATTGATTTTCTGTGAGGTTGTGGTACTTACCCGGTTATAAGTAGGTGTTGCATAGCCGGCCCAATCACCAACCGCATTAGCTATTGTGTGAACGCTGCACCATAAAATTCTAAAGCAAACTCTGAACTCTCAAAACTGAAAGAGACTCTAACTATTTTATTGTAATTTGTGCGTTTTCTTTGTGTTAATGCCAAGCATTGGCGATCAAATTAGCTAACGAATAAAAAGTATTTTAAATATATTGATACTTTTAAAACACCCAGTTATAACAGTATTTTTATTCGTTAGCTTTAAGACTATTCACTCATCTTGTGAGTAAAACCAACAAATTAATAACACAGACAAAGAAACATTTTAATAAACACAAAATCACGAGACCAATTTACAACATTTTTTTTAATTATGGTCTTTTATTACTTTTTTTAAGTATGGTTGTTCAAACCATTATCATAAAGTAGGAATTATTATGTGTTGTATACGAAAATTTTAAATGAAGTTGTTAAGAAAAGTAATATCTTCATTGAGGAGATTAATCGTGCAATCTAACTGGTGTTCCATCAGGAATAATGTTACGCAACAATAATTTGACTTGTGTGGTAATATAGTCGAGAGGCTGAGACAGATGAAACCATATGTTTTTTAAGTAACAATTGCTTGCTAACATTATGCTTATACATATGTGTGGTTGTTGTCCGATTTTTAAAGGTTGTGTTTCCAAAGTCAATGCCAATCAAAGTGCAGAATCCGGATGTATCGTTGAATAAAATACGTTTAGACTTTCACTTATCTATTGTTTATTTTGTCTCATAACACTTAGTGTTTTTTATCCCATATCGTTAACACTTATCAGTGCAATAAAGGGGGACCAATCCCCTCACGAATGTTACGAAATCAGATAGCAAACACAAAGTAGGAGTTCAAACGTATGCATACTTCTATATTAACATTATATAGAAGGGTGGATAAATATGTATGTGGTATTTATAATGGAAATATAGTGACAAGATGGTGGTTGGTGACCGATATAGCTTGTCTAAGCCGCAACGCAATGCTGCACTCATCATCCAGATATTAAAGATGTTATATCTCTAGCAATTATAATAAACATTGGCTTTCAAAACGGAACACAGTTATGCCTACGCATTACTGTTTGGCATTTGAACTGTTCTACTACGGACAAACGTGTTTTGTTATTGGTATTTGTACATTTTTTTTGACGGACTAAGTGGCAAACGAGCAAGATGGTAAGCGAACTCTGCTGCCTGAGAACATTCGCAACATCTCAGGCAATTGTATTGTCTGCTTTCGATGTGGGCTTAAGGGGAAGGGGGATTAGAAAGGAGGATGAGGGAAAGCGCAGAAACATATATGTTATACCGACTTTCGGTCAGGTCGTGGACTTACCCGGTTCGAACCGGTACTTTTAGCAGCAGCCCAAGTTAACTCTTTGTGTATATCTCTTTTGATGTAAAAGGCAAGTAAATAATATGGAATGGTTCTGAAGGGCCGAGAAGACTTATGTAGGGGACATTTCACATAAATAAACTTGGAATGGACGAACGCTCAGATCCTGAACTATTATGTGAAGTTGTTGATAACGTATGATCATGTATGCATCCCAGGAGGGATTGCAACCCTTGACCGATCGCCAATGGCACATTAGCAGCTGTGCCAGATGATTGGTAGTGAAATTATTATCATTCGTTTTAGAATTCAAGCTCCTATCAAACATTGTGAAAATTTCCTCTGAAAAGAAAATACAAGAAAATTGATGGTCAAATATAAATTCTTTATATTTTTTTTCAACCTTAGTATCGATATACATATGTATATATATTTTGACCACCATGTTATTGTTCAGCAGTTCAATATGTTACGGTATTCAAAATTTTAAACGGGGAAATTTTTCGTTTAATTTGAATACGATCAGCTTGGTATGTACAGTCTACCGCATTAACTCCAGCACGCGTAGTTTCATTAGTGCCAATTGCCATGATTTCCGCGCTATAGAGTTTTATTTTTATTATTATGCTCACTCGCTAATGATTTTATGAAGTTCCATTCAGCTGAATTTCATTGCGTAGTTAGTACATGCATGCTTACTGGATGTACTAAAACATTGCTTGTCTGTAATAAATGTCATTTAATTGTACTTTGGCGTAATTTGTGAACTTTTATAAAAATTAAGTATCTAAACGAGTAAGTCGTTTAACTATATTTAAAGATGCGTGGAATTAATTGACTTCTATGCGAGATAGTTATCACATTATGTATCAAGTAATGTGAAGGTATTTTAAAAGAGCAATTGTTGAGATTCCTGCTGGGTTCCTCTCAGCGGGGCTCCTATTGAACCGGTGGTAGCTTCCACACGAACCGACTAACAAATATATTTTGATTTGATTTTATTTAATAATAACATCATCAAATCAAAATGTATTTAATAGGTCTTTACAAGCACTTTTGAATTGTCATTTTTACATCTCAGTTCGTGTGGAAGCTACCACCAGGAAATGCATTTCTGCTGAGAAGAGCCGGCGAGAAACTCAACAGTTGCTCTTTTAAAATGATTATGATATACTAGTTAAAATAGCATAGTAATTAAATATCAAATATTTTATTAGGTTTACCAATATAATCTGTAATGAATTTCTTTTTGAGGAGAAAAAGAAATAAAAAATATTTTCACTCAGTATTTTTTGTTCACAATGCTTGAAGTCATTGAGTGCGTAGGATACAAACATATAATATTTTTATTATAGATGTCGTATGACAATTATCTCTGGGTCAAACATTTTTTTTTAATATCTTAATAATTTCTAATTTCTAGAAACATCTAACGTGCAAAGCTCAGTCAGATAATCTCTTAGGCGACAAACGTTTTTCGTAGCATGCATGATTTAACTAAGTAAAATGTTTAAAGGCATTTTTAGTGCCGACCCGACCGATCGCAAAGCCCACATGAACTACTTATAGATACTCTGCCATCAGCGGAAAGGTAATGTAGTATGTAGGATGTAGGATGATTCCGTTCCCAATAAAAAGCCGAACGTCTTAACCGCCACCGTTAAAGTAACGGCGGCCGCTCATCCCCCGCAAATAGAATCGTCCCGGTTAACGGGCGACGCATCGATTGGCGCTATCGCTGCAATTGCAAGCTGCCAATTGCCGGCAATTTCACGGCACAATCGGGCTTGATTCCGCAATATCATTAGGCCGCAGTGTCGCGTCCGTTCGAATCGAAAATACGCCGAATTTCTTACAGCGTTAATGGTATTGAAAGGTACACCGAACGCTCGCCTATCCGACGGCCTGGTTGAATTTAACACTAGAACTTATCAACCGTTGATTTTGACCTATTGTATCGATTATAAGATAATTTGTTTCTTTGTTAAATTTAATTTAATATTTTTAGGGTTAGGTTGTGACATTTTCCAAATTTAAATTAGTTTTTGTCAACTAAATAACACTAAGGTTATTTTGACCGGTTTGGTAGAAACTATATATGTATATATATAACAACTGTTGGTTTGGTTGTTGGTTGGTTTTCTAGTGTTAATAGCCAGATAATAATATAGTCTCCAGAGATAAGTGTTAACAATTTTTTGCAAAGACCTCCTGGGGCTTGCATTGCTAGTAATTCAATCGCCAAATCGTAATGCATAGACAGTACTGTGTTCCGGCTTGAAGGTCATCGTTGTCAGCGTAATTACTGGGTATAGAGATGAAACATCTCAACGTGATGCTGTTAAAGAAAAGGAAAACACGGTTTTTTGTCAGAAAATCATTATTTAGCCAATCCTTGCTTCAAGAATCCAAAAGTCTTGCGACGTAACACAGGCTGAGAATCTCACTGAGCACTGAGAAGAATCTAAAATGGATATAAATTTATTTATAACAAGCATTATTCACATGTTATGATTAGTGTAATGATAATATTCATTACACTAATCATAATCTGAAAGTCAATTAAACCTACTTCGCTAGGCATGTAACCAAGTAAGCATGCTGCAATTTCCCGTTGAATGGTTATACCTTTGGGCAATAAATGAACCAGCCCCCTTATCACAAATGACGATAATAAATTTAATTTAAAATTGTTAAATTATTAAAGTTTAAAAATGATGATTCAAAAGGCCTACTTGAATAAATATATTTTGATTTGATTGGATTATTTATTTTAATAATTATTTCATATTAGCGAGTGAAGACAGCTGATATAATTTATATATATTATGAGTGCTTCAGCATAACGCTCATTGGTCAATTTTGTGGCAATCATCTGATTGTTGATTAATTTTACATGACATGGAATATTCTAGAACGGTATAGTTGATATAATGATAATAATATAATGATCGCGACGTTCGTTGAATCTGGCGAGTCGGGCTATCCATGCGTGGAAGGTACGTATGCAAAGGGAAGGGTGATTTGACTCCATTATTATGTAAATTGTTTAGAGATAAGCCTGAATACGCAGTTCGTAACGTTAAATGCAGGCTGTTATCATGATAAATTAATAAGTTGTAATAAAAGTTTCAAAGTTTGTTTGTTTAGTATATTTTGTTGACACTGATTGTAATAGTCTTAGTTCATCGAGATTTTTTTGGAATTAAATTTATAATATATATGTTTGTTTATTTTTATTCACGAAATCATTGGTACATGGTGCCAGTTTGTTTTTTGCGAATTTATTTAATTTGGTCTCACTGAATATACGCTACGTTCATTGCTTTGATATTGCTTTTGAATTTTGATATTGATTTTCGGTACTGGTTGTTAAAATGCTTAAATGAAAGTTGGATGGTCGTTTTTTCCAGAGGAGTATAGAAATATAAAGAGTAAGTGTTGTGCTATTTATACATTTAATATCTTGCTTTAACTCGTATTGGATGATTAACTTTCAAGAAAATTGAAACGTCCGAAATTGAAAAGTCCTTAAATATTGTATTTATTGCGATAAAATTCACAAATATTTTATGATCATTGTGCGCTATAATATAAATAGTCTTTTTATGTTTTTTTGTAGTGTTTTTCAGCTTATAACATCACATCAAATCAAAACATATTTATTCAAGTAGGCCTTTTCAAGCTTTTCTTTTTTGCTTTTCCCGGAATTTCTTCCCACCCACTACCAACCTGTGGAATCGGTTGTCGCCAGCGGTATTTCCGGACCGATACAACATTGGGACCTTCAAGAAGAGAGCATACTCTTATCTTAAAGGCCGGCAACGCATTTGCGAGTCCCTTAATGTTGCAGATGTCTATGGGCGGCGGCGTTCGCTTACCATCAGGAGCCGCTTGCTTGTTTGCCTCCTAATCTCTATAAAAAAAATGAACGCGAGAGCGAAGGACACTAGATTTGTTGACACGAGAGCTTGGGGCCGTGGCTTCAAAGGGAATGATTCCCTTAATAAGACAACTAAGGAGACAACAAAGGGTTTCTTTTTGCCCGACCTGTATATAAGGCGCAATCCGTACGTACAGTCATTCGAATAGCAATAAATATTGCTATTTCGCAATAAGCATAAAAACCATTGTGTTATTTTATTTAATAGTACCGAATTCAATATTAATTATTCTTTGTGAAATGCAAATCAATGTAAGATGTTTTTACGTACAGATATCTGCAAACATCATTACCGATACGCCGGTGCTGAATGATTTTTTTTTACCAAATTTTAATTTTACCAAAGTTATTCGTGTTCGTTCGTTCGTTCGTTTATAATTTTCTTCCAAAAAATCTAGCACGTGTTGCATGTAATATATCTATAAACTGTGGCTGAAAATACTAAGATAAACAGGAAGTAAAAACATGTATAAAACATAATTATTTTTAATACATTCACTCAATAGTATGCTATAAATAATTTCATCGATTTTACTAACATAAACGTGCAAGTGCTATTTGTTGAAACGAATATATAATATAGTAATTACTTGTTCAACGTTGTACAAAGTTAAATTGACAGAACAAATTTTCCACTTCTCGTAGGTGTCATTAGAATTCTGTTGGGAGTATTATTCTTGTTTTATGTGACGCAATTAAGTTGGCTGATTTCATTTGTAACTTGCTGCTAAAGCGATATATGTATGAATTCTTAATAACAGCTAAAATGGAAAAAAAATAGCTGTAATGAAATTATTATGAGTTTGTTTAGTCTGGAAAAACTTACAAACCGCACACTGCCAATCGGCGTTTTGAAGTAAAAAAAAATTCTGCACTCACTACGTTTGCCACTCAAACGCTCAAGATGGAATTAATACCTCTATTTTTCAATTTTTTTTTTGGAATTGTTTTCCTTAAGACCGAAACATAGAAATGTTTGTATAGTAATGTTCCGCAGTGAAATAACTGTTAAAACTGGTACTTTGCAAGGCAGAAACTGCAGAGTTCACCCGCTACTTACGTATTTAAAGACGTATTTCGATGGAACTCAAACAATTAAAACGAACTGCAGAACCGGAAAATATTCTCACCGGTATTTTTTTTTTTTTCGTATTTAATCTGTCCTGACGCTGTGAAGGATTGAAAGTGATAAATATATTAAACAGCTCATTTTAACTGAAAACGGCGGATATTAAAATTATGTTTTTATTAACTTTTTATATCATACTATGGAGATATAAATTAAAAAAAAATACTTGAATATTTTCTCGATAACATAATGCTAATGATGTCTTTAATAAAATAAAGATAAAATTGAAGTGGTGTATAATTCAAGGAGTAATTGCATCGTAAATCTACCGTTAAGGTAGTGACCTCAAGAATCAGCGGGTACGTATTGTTGGTAAGATATTAGACGGCTACACATACTGAATTTTTTTGTGTCAGAAACAGAAAACATGTATAATATACGTTCATGTACTACATATATAGAAGTTTTATTAATCGGTAGTCAAGCCGTAGAAGACCGTCAGGAAATCGATGTTTGAGGTAAAATCAACGAAGGTAGCAATTCGTTATTTTTATTGTGAAACTGCTTAAGACTTTTGTTGCGTGATTTTGGGCCGTTCATCGCATGGAAGTTATCGCAGTCTCATAGTGGGTCAGTGTATAACACAAAATTCATTTTTTTATCAATCTACTGGGTGAACGCACTCTGTTAGCAACGATGCAGTCAGTTATGGCGACGTCCCTGGGCGACCATAATCCTATTATCTAGTGTATCGCTTGCACGTTTTTAAACTTCGGGTTTAAACTCTGTTAACAAACATTTTACTACAAAATCCTTTCTTAAAAATTTGTTTTATTGTAGTCTCCGATATCGAAACGAGGATTGAAGTTTTATAGCAATGGATACAAGTAAGTCGACACTAGGTTTACAAAAACTCACAATTTCAAAATTTTCATTGCTTTCATGTCTTTTGGTTATTATAGTATTGGAAAATTGACGTTTTATAGCAATGAACATATGTAGTACATCAATACCGTATCAAAAGATCATAAATATTGACAATGTTACGATTATTTTTTGTAAGACAACCTCATAGAAAATCGGTGTAAAGTGAAGCGTATTGTCCGGTGAGTGAGGTAGCCAGTAGCCTAGTTCCCTTCCTCTTCCTGAAAATTCCCACTTTATTGTATATGCCCATGGGCAGCAGTGATCGCTTACCTTCAACTTTTTCCTCCAATTCCATGAAGAAATATCATTTTATTTTTTGACAAAATGTGTTTACAAAGGATATTGTTGTATTTTGCATGCCCTGTAATAATATCAGCCATCATCCAACTTAAATATAGTCCTACGATATCGTTGTTATCTAATATTAGTATTGTGAACTAAATGGATACCATTCATCCACTAATGGTAACCGTAAGGTCAGTCGAGGAGTTGAAGCAGGCTGTCAGATTACAGAGAGTTGGAAGAGGAAAGTTGAGGCCATGGGCATCTCCATTGATTAAGATCTTATCCCAGAGGGAATTGGACGACTAAAACTCTGGGCTAATGAGGCACTAGGCCCATTATGTCCTAGGATGGCATTTCAGGACGTGCTCTAGGATTGATCCTTGGGCAATTTGGAAACCGATTACGAAGGCTGAGCAGCGTCTGTCTGGAATTAGGTCACTTATCATCGTTGTAGAAGACGGGCGCCCCGCGGATTCTCCACCGGCTCTCAGCTATCGGCTGGTGCAGATTCTAACCGGGTATAGTGGTTTCGGAAAGTATTTATACCAAATAGAAAGAGAGTTAACGACGAGAGTTAATCCATGCTGCACTGCCACCTTTGTGGCAGTGCAGCATGTATTAGTGCCTAATCCAGTCCAGCGGGCGTCGTGACCTCAGCAACCTTTCCCTCTTAGACTTGGTCAAGGCCGTGGTCAAGACAGATGGGGCATGGAAGGCGTTACTTACTTTTTGCGAGCAGGTGATCCTGCAGAAGGAAGTCACAGAGAGAGAGCGGGAAATATCTTTCGAAGACCCAACCCGTGCTCAAAGAGCGAAGAAGCCGAGCCTTTAGCGCCCATATGCGTCCTTCACAGTAGCGGCTTAGGGCGGCGAGCATTGGGGTGTTCGTTACAAATAGCCCCGAGGTGGGGCGCGTCTTCCGTGCGCTACCCGAAGAGGATGGATCTTCCAAGTGTTTGCTCGTCGGTTCGAAGTCCCTGTAGGTGGGGACCGACGCCATCGGGACGCCATCAGAACCAACGTATTTTTAAAATTTTACCAAACTGACGTTTACAATAGCCCGCTTAGGGCATTAAAAGGCTCTTTATTATTATCAAAAGAGAAGAGAATAAATTGGGACGGCCTTAATGGGCTCTCTAATTTATTTCAACTGGTCTACGAAAAAGATTGTGAATCTATGTTTTCGTCAAGACTAGATGATTGTGTTGACAAAAACGAAAGAATTTTTATTATGGAGATTTAAAATAACTGACATAAATGCAGATTTTTTTATAATCTGTTAAAGTTTAAAAAAAGCTTTCTTTTTAGTTAATAAAAGCTTAAGGAATTTTATTGGAGTGTCAGCAAATATTGTTGTTGGGCATTGAAAAATTGAAATAAAAGTCGTAGTAATAGATGGGATAATTCTGCTGAGTTTTTCCAAACTACTTTATGTTGATGTTGAAGGTTAAACTTACATCATCGCCCTTGTCGCTAGGGATCTTTCCTCTTTCCGAATGGAGATAGAGCTCGACATTTGAAAGTAAAGAGTAATAAAAATGTTGAGTGTCTTAAAATATTTCGTTTTGTACTTAATATAGCGAAAATTAAGTATGACAATAATTTTAAAATATGACAATAATTATATATCAAAAATTTAAAATTTTACAATGGTGTGTTTTCACCAAAATATATGATTAAAGATTTGAGGGTCACTTGGGTTAACTATGACATTCTGATGTCAATAAAAAAACATTTTAGTGTGTCCCAAGACTCTAAGTGTTTGAACCATCGAGAATTTAAAGTCAAATAAAACGCGATAAAATCCAATGTGATTCACGTAAATACAAAAGTCCTTCTTTTTGACCTGTGGCCAAAAGCGACAGGCCTTCAATTTCCTAGCGGCAGATCTGGTCTTGGGCTCCACCGCATATCTATCTATTCTATTCTATTTATATCGAAGTTGTCGCTTTTGGCTTGCGCCTTGTTCATAAATATCATAAAGCTTCATCGGGCACCGCACCCGTGGGAAGGCTCGTTCCCACGGGTTGGATAGACCCTACAAATGCAGGGTCA
>DWHO01005161.1:0-10512 GCA_018247575.1 Eurytides lysithous rurik | reverse complement strand
ACCGACACGACCGGAGAGAGATAAGGCGCAGAGGCGGTGACATTAAACCGACCTCTTAATAACGACTTCTCCAAGCAACCGCTAGATGGCGTCGACAAGAAGTCGGTACCGACTTTTTACATGCCCATCTGACGCATGGATCATCTTACTTTTCAGGCAATCGGGTGATCAGCCCGTTATGGCCTAATCCAACTAAGAAGCAACAACACAAAGTCATTGCCTCCGCGGGATTCGAACCCACGACCTCCGTTGTGTAAAGCGCGAACCTATACCACTAGACCATGGAGGCAGTTTATTGAACATATATCGCTACAAAGATTATTGAACATACATCGTTATCGATTAGGGCAAGCACGTGAATCATAATGATAAATCATCATTATACACTTTGTTTTGGGCAGTCGTGTAAAAGTGTTTTACCAACGTCATAAGGCACAACTACAGGCGTCTTCCTGTAGAACGTACTGTTATACCCTTAAATAATAGGGCGTTATAGTCGCACAGGGATTAATGTGCTGATCAAGCATTCATAGTAAACAAATATTGTTTTTCCATTCCGACCATCGAAGTCGAGTCAGTCTGAGTCAATCCCTCACACGTCGCGTTTCCAATTCGGGACACATGCCAGGTCTTTGAAAATCCTTATACTTCAAGTATAATTATTTTTAAAGTGTAATAAAATATTTTTTTAAAAGTGACTTTTGAATTCCGTTTGCGATCACACAGGCGTTTACGATCTTCAGACTCAGCGCAGGTTCTTACGCGCCGTTTCCACGTACCGACGATATTAAGGCGTGTGTATAGAATCATTCCCACGTGCACCCATTCGCATGTACATGGGGGTCGTGAACTCGAGATGCAACTGAACTTTTTACGCTCATCGCCCATTACTTCTGATAAAGCTGTTGACACACCGACGGTTGTCATTGCGTGTTTTTTTTTAATGGTAAACGACAGCAAATTACAGCCACTACACTACATTCTTTTTTTTTACGTTTACATTCGGCGCCAGTTTCATTCATTAACACATAACTATCGTAATAGACTTTTCAGAGAACTAGACGAAAACATAATCTCTTCTTTGTAACTGACTTTACCTACCGCATGTCGTGGAGAAACGTTGTTCAAATAAGTGTATTGAAGATATATTTTCCCTACGACATAAAAAGAAAACGATGAGAGTAGAAGACAAGAAACACATAATGGTTTTCTATTTTGATATATGACGATATCGCGTCTAATACATTGAACATTCAAATGTTTCAACGGCAAAGTTCTTAGAAAACTTCAAATTAGTCCGAGGAAACAAAAAATAACGATGGAATTTTAGCTAGACATATAGTTTTATGAAGGCACTATTATTTTTTATAGAATTCCGCGAAACACTCAATGTTTCGGTATAACGTTTCCCTATTAACATCTGTGTTACCAAAACAATTATCTCTAGAAAATTCCACGTCTAATTATGCTGATACATTCCAGGGCGGGCAGCAAAAAAGTACACTTAAAACAAAGCATTGACTACTAAAAAGAAATATATAGTATAGAAGATTAAAATTTTATTGACATAGCAGTAAAAAATATTCTTTGTAATTTCATTTCATAGAATAACGCTTTTTTATACAAGGTGATCAACATTATAAGTACTGAGCAACATAAATCAGTTTCCCCATTGATTCGATGAAACACTTAAAGAAATGACTGGCTTGAATACCAATAAGTTTCTTTAGCAAATGTGTTTAGTGACAAATAAAGGACCTGTATTAGAACTATTGAATGTAAATAGCTTAGTTATTTACTACTTTAACCCTATTAACATAAGTCGTATGATTTTTGAGTACATAATATATTTGTTATTGCTATCCACTTCTCTTATGTGGTTTGATGGTATCGATTCTCCCTTTTAATTGTAATTTTTTTTTTCAAACAAACGTAATCTTTTTAAGAAATAAATGACGACGTTGACTAGGAATTTAATGGTAAGGGACACGCTTGTGCACTTGATGGTAAAGAACACGGCTACCCATCAAATTAAAGTTTTATTCACGATTGTACCTTACACTTCAAAATTACTTGCATTTGCGCTGTGCTCGACACCCGGTTATATAGAATATCCCATTCTATCTGACCTCTCAGACCAGTAATAACGCTGCTTATGCATTAATGCTTGACGGTAGGGAAACTTACTTTGTAACTTCCCCAGGCGGACACTATAAGAGACCAAACTTGTGTAGAAGATCTATGTCACAATAATTCACGCCAACTTATGGCTCTCTTATTTTCTACACGCGAAAGAAACAAACACATTTTTAATATTAGTAAGGGTATTACAATTCTTACTTCAAATCTACTAAAACATAAACTAGTAATCTAAATTCAATATATCAGATTTCACGTCGCCAATTTCACTAACCCTTATGAGAAAATTCTAAATGCTAATGAACTAACTAATAAAGTTTTATTCGAACTCCTGGTTCATTGAAACTCGCATGTCATTCTATACTTATTTATGTACGGTATACACGACGATCCACGACAGTTCAGACGCGGGGCGGCCGTGAGAAATTTCTAGCAATTGCAACATTACAGGTGGCGTCCCACAAAACGGCTCGTCGTATGTTGAAATCACAAGTCATAACGCGCTTGAGCGTGTACGTTATACGAAGTTTGTGAATCCAAGACGATCCATTTCCCAACACGCTAGCTACAGAAGCCGACAATGGCATGCTCTAATTATTTAGACTCATTGAAATCAAATTAAAAGTATGCCATTACTAAAAGTATACATCTAAAAATATGTCAGTTATTTGGTTCTTCTTTAACGCAATTTTTTGTGAAAAGATTGCCACGTTTTCCGAGACTTTAAATAAAGACCTAAACCTAAGTCAACGGGCAACACTTAGTAGGTTTATAAACATAAAAACTAAATTACAATTTTCTACCGTTCTGTAGAAAGATTTTTTTTGTGAATTTGTACAGATAGTATTAAACTATAGCTGTGTTTGAATCGTTATGTTTGTGTTTTTACAGTATATAAAAATTATGCGCTCATTGTTATAGTTTCATATTGTCGAGGGAAATTCGCTTGGAACCCGCCATTGTAATGATGCATTGTCATTCGAATTGAAAAAGGAACACCAGGAATAATATGACAATAATATACATAAAAAAAATCAAGTGAAAATAAATACAGCCTTAAACACTGAACAGTATAAATTCGTTGTTTTGCCTACCCCAATACGTGATATTTAGTTACAGTTAACTAAAGAATTAATTGAAATTTGTATTGTTTTTGGGTAAGAATTAAAATTAGCCTCTAGTCCCGTTCGAAGTACACTCTATTGATAAAGAGTATATGTATAGTATGAGTATTTCTAACGCCTCAATTATGAAAGAAGTTGAAGCAACATCACTTACTACAATTTTATTCAACACATACGAAATTTCTAGACAACGCGTATTAAAAATCCCTTCAAGTTTTCAATCTCTTAGCAGAGTTATTCTTTCAGACTTTTATAATTTTTCCAAACTGCATTTCTAAGAACCTCTACAGTCAGCTGTCTGGTGGTCTATTACTGTTTGCTGTTCTGAGCTCTTGTTTGTCGAAATCACACATTTGTTTGACGATTTGAAGCGCGGGAAATACCGGTCGAAAGTTTGTTTAATCTTCGAACGTAATGACGCCCAACTCTGTGGCATTATAAACATTAAAAACATGGTGTTTGTGTACAATCGTATACGATTCGAAAACGGTATACCGTTATTGTGCTTTATTAATGAAGTCTACTAAATCAGTGATTTAACTAATCGTAAGAAGCCAAAAATAACTAAAACATAGGAGATTTTGCCAGGAGACGTAATGCTAACTACCAAAAATATAAATAGAGACTAGATAAAAATTAAAACAAAAACATAGATTTTTATTACTCGTAGTTCTCGTCGTCGGCCAAAATACTTTTTATTGCTTTTAAGCTCTCGCTTCCTCACACTATTTCATACAAGCGAACGACAGAAGGGGAAAGAACATGATATCTAATTCTGTCAATATCTTACCGAGTTTATAAATTCCCAAACTTGACGGCCTTGTCGCTACACTAGTTGTAAATTGCGGACAACTATTTCTGCATATAAGAAATCCAAATACGATGTCAATTTTCCTCTACTATAATGCCTTGCATACGACATCGGCTCAGTACAAGTTTCGATTTTTATTATTGTCCTATTTCGTCATCTTAATGACACCTCATGATTCTTTATGGATTAGTAGGCAAACGAGCAAGCTGCTCACCTGATGGTAAGCGATCACCGCCGCCCATGGATATTCGTAACAAAAATTATTCATAACCAATAAAACTCTCTGTCCATATTTATTTTCAATAAACTTACCCACTTCATTAGAATCGAATTAAATGTTAACAGATCTATTGTAACACGATGAGAGGCAGCGCAGTTTCATTTGATCGTTAAAAGATTATAAAAATGTTTTGATACGAAACTAATAGCGTTATAGTCACAATCCTCAAATGGAGCCGCTCACGTAGAGGCATTTAAAACTCTATTAGATCATCTTCTCGATGATTGACAGTTTGAGTGGGATACATAAGTGTCTCTATTCTCGACTCTTGACTTTGTCGCTAACTTTATTAATGCAATTATAACGCAGTTGATAGATAGACAGTTGTTAATGATGTTTGCTGCAGTGAACTCTTGTTGACAGTTTTAGACATTGATCAGTTGTAAAAAGAAATATTATTATTTTTCCGCAATTTAATTTGTGAAAGTTTCTAGAGAGACAAAAGATTCAACACAAAGGTATTATTCGTTCATTCGTAGTTCCGTGCGCATTCGGACGATCAATCACTCGGTTTGAAACCACTTGGCGGTAATCTTCGGCGGGACCGTGTGAATGCGGTCAAACGGCAACTTACGACGAACGGTCTATATTTTATGGGCGCCTAGTTCGCCAACCCCATGGGAGATTGACAAATTCGATAATTTCAGGGAAACAGGAGGCATTAGTGGTTACATACATATACACCAGAAAAATAATAAGTTTTTTTTTTACAGCATCTCGAAATGTAACTAATATAAAATGAATGTTATCGTTATGTTCTTTAGAAATCAAAACCATAGCAGACATTATATTTCATGAAACTGAAGTGTTGTTCTTCGAACAAACGAGCCGCTTCCTTATCTAGGTGTATCAAATAGCCGTTCAATCGACAATAGAGTACGCAAAATACGAAAATAGCCCGATGAGAAATGGCGCAATCGCCCTATAAAGGATATGGCGATCTATCCATGCGCAATTTGCAATCGTTTGTCAAAAGCTTTTAGCGGAAGGCTCTAGAAGGTCTTTCGGTTCATTTCGCTCGAAGTTTCCAGTAACTTCGTGAGGTTTACTGGGACCTGGTTTACGATTGCAGTAGGGTAACACTAGCTAAGACGATCACGTAGTTAGACCAACGAGCCGTATTATATCGAGAGACCATTTCGACTCCTAAATGAGTTCGTTCACACCGCCGGCGAGTTCACGGCCGTGCTCGGTCTGGTCGCTTAGCATGCTAATGTATGTATATAGGATGTGGGCAGGTAGATACGAATAAACAATAGTAGCTCGTGATAATTGAGGTTTTTACGGCTGAACGCGAATTTCATTTGTCGCGCGTCCTGCTTATTGCCTCCGTTCGAACTCAAATTTGACGTATATCAATATTGATAACATTTTTTTAAAGCGTTCAAAAACGAATATACTATTGACAACTAAATAAACTTCTTAATGTGACAAGTACGAGACGAAAGCAAACCTTTTTTGACATCATGTCAGGTGCAAGTTATATAATAAAACTGTTTGTGTTGGAAGTAGTATAATTACGGTATTACGATAAAATTATGTGATTTGACATACATAGAACGTAACAGCGAGGTAAGTTAATTGACTGTCAGTACGTCCATTTAACTTAACAGTTAGTCGGAAATAAATGTACAAATCACGGATGCCGTCACGCACTGAACTGCTCCTATTTAAACAGTGGGATCCGAACACGTCCGTCCCACGGGTCTCACGATTTCTTGACGGCGAAGTACCAGGGTAGCAGCGAACCCGAGAGTATTTCTCGCTCTCCCCATTGTCTCGACTTTTCCCACGCTGAATACCAACGCTCAATGAGAAAAGTGGCACCGATATAAAATTATTACTTCGGTTTTTTGCCGCGTGCCGTAAAGCCCATCAATTAGGATAAAAATTGTTTAAAAAAAAAAAAATTATGATGATTTATAATTGCTTTTATTAATGTTTTGTTTATAGAACGGCGTGCATTATAATCGGCCAGTGTTTTCTCAATTCTTTCATTCAACATTGACAAAATGATTCAAGACTTGACGTAAAAGAAGTATAATGCAACTCTTCATAGATAATACAAACTGCTGCTTCTTATGGGAGAAAACAAAACCTTTACCGAACTAATAAGCTACATCCTTGTAATAAAACGAAAATGCCCGATCGGCTTTTACAAAAGAACGAAGCCACGAAAGTGCTAACTGTTGGGCAAACTTTGGAAAATTCGAACGAATTCGCCGGCTTTTACGTGCTTTTACACGATTTTCGACTTTACGACCTTTCGATTATTAGGAGTTTCGGCTGTTTGTGAACGCACGTAACTAGTTGGATGTAACGTACAAATCGAGCGTGGACAGTCAACAAGGCCGTAGCCGGAGTAAACAGGCTATTGTGGTCGATTCAGTCTGTTCAAACATTTGCTTAAACGATACATGCCAAGCGACCACGGCGATGCAATCGCTACACATTTCGATTTATCGTCAAGCGGACGATCCTATTTCAGACATGTTTATTACAAATCACGTGATATTGTACAAACCACATTTTACTCTCAGGCTAGCTCCTCTACTTCGTATCTTGACTTGTCAAGCTTTCACATACGATTTTGTTTCTATGGTCTTATTTTAACGAAATACTCATTTTAATGTGTTAGAAAGAATTGAATTCTTGATTGTATTTAATTTTAATCTTTTTTTAAACGAAATAAATTCTTGTAATAATTGAAGGGAATTTAAGAATTTGTAAGCAAAACATTCAGTTTTTTTTTTTCATTTGTCGTTGTCATTATCTTCCAACGTGATTACATAGCCCCTTTACTTGTATTAATTTGATTAGCTTTTACCTACGGTTTCCTTTCTATGATTTTATTTTGACGAAGTACTTATTTTTGGTGTGTTAGAAAGAATCGAGTTTTAACTGGAAGAAATATATATATATATATATATATATTGTCATGCCAGCGTTGATCACACTACGGTTAGCTACCAGGCGAACATATTTCACGAGTCGTGATTCGGTAATAGACAGTGCTGTTCCGCGCTAAGCACAAAATACATCAACGAAAACCATTACTCTTATCGGAAGGCATTGAAATCGAACGGCGTGGAATCAAGGCCGCGCCGTGACGACAGCCAAATTAGTCACATCACGTTTGAGAAACATGCTTTATATAAATATCGCAGCGCTGTGACGCGCGGCGTCTCGTTAAGACTATATTGACAAATCATCAGTGCCCACACAAGCTGACATAAGGTACGCACCAAAACTCCATACCTCCCACCAACGAGACGTCTTCATAGACGATCTGAAACAGAAATATAGAAAATGTAGTAACTTCGAATAAGATTAAAAGACAACAGTGGCTTAAAAGTTCGAATACACTAAAAAGCTGACCAAACACCGATTATAATTCGAATATCGTAGTAAGTAAAGATGTTGTTGTGCCTGATAAACGTACTAACTCTATTTAAAAATAATCGGGTTAGTGATAGCCTTTATATTCCTAATACAATTTGGAGACAACCGATGAAGGAAGCAACGAAAAACATGTCAGGCATTTAAAATCGAACCATAATAAAAACGGATTTTTAAAATTATTATTAGTACCGTATTCTCGTATTTCAACTGAATATGACAATCGTAATAGCGACAGTATTCGTACGCCAGCTATAAGTAAAACTATCATCGGATCAGCGAATCGAATGAAACTCGCTCCGTTCCCGCACATTTCTCTCGGAGCGAGATAGACAGATGCGCGATGCGATGGAGCCAATAAAAAACACATTAAAAGGGCCGAGCAGTTGGCGGGCGGGAGCGCACCTGCGGCGGCACATGTCGCACAACATGGACGAGGGTGGCCATTGTACACGTGCCTCTTACTCAATGACGTGTTGTTTTTTTTTTTACATACGGCAACGGAACTGGCGCATCCTGCCGTACCTTTTGACGGACGGTCGATTTTGCAATTGTATTGTCACCTAATGCTGTTGAACTTTTACCGAACGCATTTGACCCGTCAGCGTCTTTTAAAATGGCGTACTTTGTTCGTATCCAAGCGTGTGAATTATTTGTATTAAAGTAAATTATAAAAAAATCTATATGTAAAAATATGTTTAGCTACATTATTATGATAAAATATTTTGAATTAAATCCATTTTATAATTGAATTTGAAATAAAATAACCAAGTCCTTATATTGATAATAAAATACGTAAACAGTGTACGGACTACTATTACGTTCCGTCGTAAAATGTATATCAACTTTCAATAAACCGTTGTTAGCAGGAAAAGCAATTGTTCCACTTTTCGTCTCATAATCGTCCAATTATTGATCATTCAGAAACTAGTTCGAATCGGAATTAATGAATATTTTTATTTATTAACGTTGTTATTCGATTTATCATTATTAATGTATTAAACTATATACTTTATTCTTTATTAGCTTCTTTCGAACTTAATACTTTAGAGAGTAAGAGAGAATATTAATAATTTAAACTATTCAAGTAAAATAAAATTGAATAATTTGTGAATTTGTGAAAGGATATATTAAACCTCTTTGTATATAAAACGTATTTTATGACCGCAAAATATTTATTAATGATAATAACTAAAGCAACAGTATTTTACGAGTATTAACTTTAAAATATTAATAAATATAGTGAAATAGCTTTCGATAGAATTCCAAATAATTCGCTATACATTATATCTCACTACGTATTCTTTAAAATCGCAATAAAAACTGTTACAATTTAAAAACACATATTTAATAAAAAATGTGCCTCAAATAAAACTCTTTGTAAATGATAAATTTAAGTCAATAATTTAGCTAATGCTAACAAATAATTTAACCAGTAAGGGGAAAGTCTCTTATGTATCTTAAGAATCAAGAGGAAAAACCGAAAAAAAGCGGTCTCCAATCAGCCTACCGTTACACCTGCTATGTTTATCTAGTACTTTAACTTGTCTATGTCACTGGTGACGCGTCGCTAACTGCTTGAATATGGAATATGTGCGCTGTAAAAACAGACAAACGTAATTTATTTTAAAATGCCTACTTTCTTGCCAGTATCGCAACTCGTTGGCAGAAATTCATTACCATCATTTTTTTTTGTGATAACCCCAGTATATTTAAATTACATAAAAACATTAAAATGTAAGGCTTTTAGTTTTATTTACTTATTTATTTTAAATGCATTTCCGGTTATAAAACCAACATTTCATACCACAGATACTGTTACAAAGAAACGCTAAGCTTTCTTCGACGACGATATTGCTCTTTTTAAGAGCAATAAAGAAAAAAAAATCGTCGTAAGAGGAGATAGTTTAACATTTTCGTTCCCATCAAAGCCACTTGCCACTATGTCGACTTATTCATGAACGAAATTCAAATATCGAATAACCTTCACGATATTAATTTACATTAACACTTCCAATATCACCTTACATCACTTTCCTGACGACTTAGGGGGTGGAGGTATCAATGACATAAGTTCTTTATTCTTCGATGAAAGTTGTAAAAGGCTATAACGCAATCTCTTCAGCATTAAATTAGTATTTGAATAACGCAGGACATTTTGAAATGTTATATTGACGCGTACGTTAAAATCAGTTTTGGACGATGTAAGACATTGTGGGAGGCAGGCCTCTTGTAGTTACGTGGGCGAACTTGATATAATCACTTAACATGGGTTTACATATTTAATATTTGTAAATCATTAATTCGTCTTATATGGAATATTTGAAAATTTGTAAGAAACCAGTTGTTTTTTTTTATCTGTATTATTGGTAAAGGGTTATGTCACGCAGTTACCACGTCCAACCTATATAAATTTACAAGGCATTTATATATAAAGAATCACGAATATAATGAATTAAACTGTTAGATAACCTTTAAACCAAGTTCTATTTCAGCGAAAAACATTAATACGCTCAAGATTTGATGACAGTCGATTTACATACTAAATTACGAAGAATGTAGACGGAGGTAATTTTTATTCTATAATTTTCTGCCAATTAAAGCAGTGACTCAGCAATCGTGTCAAGTCTTTGACGCAGCGGAGCACTGAGAAAAGCGGGACAAGTTTGTCTTTTTTTTTAACTGATGGCAGACAACAAACTTGTCCATTTTTTATGGAGTAGGCTGACAAACGAGCAAGTGGCTCACCTGATGTTAAG
>DWHO01005160.1:0-10512 GCA_018247575.1 Eurytides lysithous rurik | reverse complement strand
ACCATAGACACATACTTATTGTAAACTGAGATATTTAAGGAAACTGTTGTTTTAACCTTAAAATTAGTATTTCAATTTAGAGAAATTATGAAAGAATTTAGAAATAGTATTTAAGAATTGGAATTATTCTTAAAACATTAACGTGTATTTTTATCATAAGACATCAATTTTAATATCTATACAAATATATCTATATTTCATATGCCTAATATTTATTTTAAAACGTCTGTGGCTTGGCTTGCCATTACATTGATGTTCTTGTGATGTATAACGAAATATGCTCAAAGGGAAGACACAAAAATTTCTTAACTATTTAAGCTCGACCGACAATTAATTTAAATAACGTTACAGACAAAAAAAATAATGTAACGGCCAATAAGTGTGTATAATTTAAAACAAATATTACAATTTTTGTTCATATCTTTTAAATAACAGTTCGGTGAATACTGTAAATATTTATCTATTTATTTGGTGGTTTTTAAGATACGCCTACTTTAATAGGGTTTTTATTTTACTCACATCAAACATTTTACTCGTCTAGTTATTTGGTTCCATTTAACATTTACTACGAAAATATACACTTTAATCTATAAAATATAATATGAAGTATATACACAGTAAAATATTTACAAGTGTGTTAAACAACTTAAAGTTTCTGCTAAGGATTCTTGTGTTGTTGTCGGTATAAACTTAAAAATGCAACTAACATATTATTATTTTTTTCCGTAAATAATTCAGTACCTTGCGTGAGAAACTATTTTATTTATTTTAAATTATTTGGTCAATTGATTTTGACGTACACTTTGCAAAGAGGAAGTCATGACATTGACCCTCATATTGAACTTTAAATGTTCTATTAGTTGGCAGTGTTTTGGATTTTTATGTTGATGTTGGCCAATGACTTTTATTTAAAATACACCTTAGTAAACAAAAAATACAATATGATGACATTTGCATTTATTGACATTTATAACGCAACGTTGTATACATATATATATATTAATAAAAAAATGATGACAGTCTACAAATATATGTTCTTATACAGTGTATTTTATTCTATATTTTCTATTAAAAATGGCCGGAACACTTCAGAAAGTTGTTAAAGAAGTTGGACAGGCAAATTAAAACATGATTGTTTGAATATTTGATTTAAAACGCATTTAAAGGAAATTTTATCATTAATGGTAATTAATTGATACCATTTTAGGTAAACCAGCGATGAAATTTCAAAATTCACACACTTTATGACATTTCTTTGGGTACAGTATTAGCTTATTTGTTTTTATATTGTTAAGCTTTTTATGTATTTTTTTAATCAGAATCAAGGTATGTTGCCTATAATTATGAACTCGACTTTAATACAGTAAAATAAGACGCTTTTTGAATCTTATCCAGTTTTTTTTTGCTGAATGCATTTTTATTTCATATTTCACAATTGTATTAATTTAACTTTTCTAATAATTTATGGATGTCAACTGACGGCCACAATTTATAAATACATATGTAGAAATACTAATGGTATTCAGAACTACATTATAAATCCTAATAGGACTGCATCTAAACGTCAATATTTCAATATCAATCATTTCTAAAAGACAAAACACTGAGATGCTAGGTTAGTATTCTACACATTTTTTATTAGACTCAAATACAGTATCGATAGTAAAGACAATATTTAAGATTCAGTAAAAATGTTTTTTTTTTTGAGTAAGACGAAGAAGATCTGTAGAAAATATTATTATGCTTTTCACAAACAGGTAAAATCGGGAATAACCAATATTTTTTTTTGCATTATTTTTTTTATTTTAAGTCAAATATTCGTCCAAATCAGGTGATAAAGTGTAATATATTGCATAAAGTAAGGATGAAGAATAGTAAACAACGTAAAAAAAGGTTATGGTGCGTGACGAGAAACAGGTCTCCCGCCATCAGGGCCCTGTCAGAAGTTACTGTCGAAAACACCCATGGACCGCGAAATATCTTCATCGCGTAGGCAGCAGTCAAGAAATTCGTCAAGGGTCAGGACGCCGTCACGATTCAAATCCATTTTCTGAAAACAAATATAATAACGGCTCTGTTTAATAATTGCTATCCTGTGGCCAAGGCAATTTATTTGAAGCCTAATAATGCCAATTATAGAATAATTTAAAGACAGTTCACATTTTTTGAGTATTATTAATTTTTATTATGTGGATATACAAAGGTTTTGAAAAATAAGTTTCATTCACGTATATGTTATCTGTATGTATATTCACAAACTACTAGTCCGAAGCAATAATGGTAACATATATTTAATCGAAAAGGCCTATTACATTGTTAAATACTTTGAAGAGCAAGACGTTTATAAATAACTCTTGCTCTGCACTTGCACGTCTCCTGGCTACTGCTAATTATACGGTCAAATATCATTTATACAAGATAAGCCCGTAAAAATATTTCTTTGCTGGCAACAAAAACTTTTTATTATTCATTGATCTACTCTATAAAACAAAGTTTTACCTGAAACAAACGTTCCACCTTCTCCTGTACGGCGTCATCGTCTATCATGGGCTCTACGATTTTGCCCATGAGGTCATAAATAGCAGTCACAATTTCGGTCATCTCCTCTTTAGTTATGTATCCGTCGCCGTTTATGTCGTATAATGCGAAAGTCCATCGTAGCTTCTCTTCCAAGGTTCCTCTAGATAATATTGACAAACCGGTTACGAACTCCTGAAATGTTACCATAGACGTTATAAAAAACATTTTCACTAGTTTATATGAGTGATTTGACTATTAGAAATCTTAATTTGATGTTAAGGATGTTATTGCTTTTATAAATTGAGCCATGACTGTACATTACACAAAATTATAAAGTTTAAATACCGCTATTCTTCTACTTGCTAGCGATTTGTAGATGATTGAAAAAAAAATTGAAACCTAACATTATTGTAAAATAAACAGCTGTTGCTAGCAACTGTTTAATAACTTATGCCAGGGCAAGAAGTATATTAAATAGTTAACTTAGGAGTTTATTTAATTGGTATACATTTTTCAATTTTGGAAATGGGAGTTTTTACATCTCTAAGCACATAGATGAAAGTAGATGTAAAATTATTACATGAGTTATAGGTTAAAACTGTTAGAACATTACCTCAAAGCTTAGCAAACCGCTTCTATCCTGATCCAAAGTGTTGAAGACATAATGAGCATACTGGGCTGTGTTGGCTGAAAAATAAACAATTGACGTTATTTCTCTTATTCACCATTCTCATATTTTTTTTTAATGCTGCTCCTATCGAAGAAATATCATGTTATAAGGGTGTTTTAACTACATAATTTAACAAAGATAATCACCCAGTTCAATTATTTGCAGATCATATAAATATATGCTCTGAACAGGAATCGAAACCATAACCTCCGAAACTATAGCCAATAGCATGCAAGCAACAACTGCTCCAAACAGGTCATCAAAGCATTTGCGTTTAATATGTTATCATATTGTAATTCTTTTATGGAAATTTAAATAATTGTATAAATTGTCCATAAATATACTATTAAGCACTCTTAATTATATACAAGATTTTGGAATTAATCCACCATTTTGCTTTCCTATAAGTTTTTGAAATTACCGAGTTTCATCCAAGATTTTTTTGCCTTGCATGGAAGAAAATTTTTTTTTCGTTGTTTAATCATATTTAAATCACCAGGCACTACGCCTTATATAGGTATCTGCCTAATTATTAATGCAGTATGTAGTTTTGTGATTTTCTTTCTTTTTTACCAGCTGTAATTTCCAATTGTTATTTAAATTTTGTCAAGGGGATATTGGAAATAAAGATAGACACCATAATTGTTACATTTACTTTATTTCAGATAGGTACATCAATCAGTTACAGAGCTGACAAACGGGATGGACACATGTCCAATAAATTACATTTACCAAATAGAAAAGTCTGGAAATGTCACACTTCAGCATTCAAAACACTGGCTGATTCTATAGACATTAAGTCAACTAAAATTATCACAATGGAATAATTGTAGACGTTACTTATAACATTTGGTTTACCTTAAATTTCCACCTAAATTAATCTCGGGAAAGTTTTAAGATGAACAATAAAGCAAAAAATGGTTTATAATGTTATTGGTCTTCTTAAACTTTCCCGTTCATACTGACAAACAATTACAAATGTTATTTAAAATTAACTTAATGTTAATGTTTGAGATGGGCTCACTGTGGTGACAGCCCCACAGAAACTGGACTGTTCCTTAAGATATAATTTACACTACAAACACCCCTCCAGTCTGTTGCTGATACACCTCTATTGTGTCACCTTCTTCCATTTCCAGTGATGTTGGCGTATCATTTTCATTAATGGGCTGTCCATCAAATCTGAATCGAACAACTTGCATTGACAGACCCTGTAAGTAGCAATATGTCAGTTAAATAGTAACACAATTGAATAAACAATAGAAAAACAATGGTAGTTTGAAATGTGCCAGAGTGGAAGCTTTTAATATTTCACATTTTTCCATTAATTTCATCAACAGTATTAATATCATTTGCTGACAGATATTTCAACTACCTGAACATAAATGTTGCAGGACAAAGAAATTAAGTATAAGCCCTAATAGATTTAGCCATTTCAACTTACATTAATATTAGGTCTATGTAACATAATGTAATTTCTTATTTCTTTATGCTTGTTTCCTGTATTTTATCTTCTATTTCATATATTCCCTATATAATTTTACAATGATCAACACAAACCTTAAGAACTTAGATAATTTAAAGTGTAATATGGAATGTTTGTATAATTGAAAAGCTTTAATTTAGACTTATCTAACATGGTACCATAACATTCATAAGTGCTTAAAAATTACTGTATATTCCATAAAACCATTACTTAAAAATGATTGTAAATAAGATTAGTGCATTAAGAATAGTAAAATCAATGCTCCAACTTTGTGTACTGTTTACTCTTTGGAAAAAATCAAATAATATAGTTATAAATTTGTTTAGTTACTAATCCATAAGTTTTTTTTGAGTTTCAAAGTACACTATCCTTATATTATTTCATCATAGTTTCTTTTCACAAAACTAATATCTTGAGTGGATTTGTTAAAATGAAACAAAATTAAAGATTTTGTCGCGGTTTATATCAGTGTTGGCATAAGTACGAGAAAAGAAAAGTGCGATAAAATCCGTAAATTAGTTTTATTTTAACAATGTGAAACATTCGCTCAAAGACAAAATATCATAGAATGGAAGTGGTCTAAAATTGAGATTTAGTGACAAATCTAATCACGACACATGGCAGAGCTCCTTGCTCGAGTAATAATATGTCTAAATATTGACACGGATAAAAGTTAAGATATTTAAGTGAACACTTATTTTATAATTCAAAAGGTATCTGTACTTTTTTTTATCCTCTGCAGTAATTATTTACATACTTTTACGATGTCCTATGTTATTTAAAATTGGCAATCTACTTTGCAAAATTTCAACTAGGCAAATCTTTGATACACTTATGTACTAAATATTTGAATTACTTTCTTGGTGATAGTACAAAATAAAAATAAATATACGTACCGCTCTATCACAATAAGCATTCATAAGTTTTCTTAGAGGTGTGTGTTTTTTAATTTTGAATTGGACAATAGCATTATCTTGACCTAATACTTTCAGGTTGATGTGTTCGCTTTCTCCCTGTAAATTAATCAAATTGTAAGAAAATGGGTATTAATCAACAGAACACAATGAAACATAATAACCACAAAACGCCATGTCTGCGGGTGAAGCTTCGTTATAAAAATTTTAACTGATTTTACAGAAGTATATGTACCTTTTTCTCATCCGACATTTTGGAATATATTTATTACTGTGAATTATTAACACAAAAATAAAGAACTATAAAGTGTTTAAATTTACACACAAACTTTGCACTGTGACAACTTCTTGATCCGGTGGCGTGGTAATGGCGACCGGTCTAGTGGCTTGGAGGATACAGCACAGTGCTGCCAACTGATGCGCTTTAAGCAACGGCGCATTTAGCGCGCTTCTGCGCAGTGATCGGTTTTATTTTACATCCACAGTTATTCAACATAATATTTACAAATAAATTAAAATAAAATACATATAAAAGTATTGATGAGAAAAACGAAAAATGTTTTTTCTAAGATTTTACCAACTTAAAAAAATTCTACGTCATTATTAGGGATGTATTTATCGATATTCACAGCGGAAGTTAATAGTGTTGTGCTCTTACAAGAAATTAATGCTCCGTTTATAAAGTAATTTCGATAATATTATGTTATTTTTACTTATGTGATGATATACTGATTAGTATATATTTAATTTTAATTTAGAAGAATATCAGGCAACCATTGTAGACAACCTATTTTTATAATTTAATTTTACAAAACTTATTTTTATGATTATACAAACTAATTTTCATTAATTCAAAGTGAAGCGTAATGGAAAATTAAGTGATGAAATATCATTCAAATCGAAATAACAGTCAAGAAACACGCATGATTTTTGACTGTTGTATTGTATTCTGATTAATTTCTTAGTACAGTCATATTTTCAATGTAAATTGGGAAACTTGCAAAAAATGACTTCAATTATTTTGTATGTGTATATACTACTGTTGTTAGAAATAATGGTACTCAAGCAATAAGTTTAAAAATTTGTGATGATAACGTTGGGATCTGGGAGATTCAATGAAGTATAATTTGTATTTTAAATGTCATCTATTTAACTTTTAAATATTTATTTTTTAATTACGTCTACAATTTTTGTACTTTGAAACTTAAAATAACCTGGAGCCGATCACATCACTCCCCAGGTGTGCTATCTTCAATGAAATTATTTACTGAATAATAATACAAAAGTCTTTTTAAAATTGTTTAAGTTTAGCAATAAGAGCTTTCTGGACGTTTTCTGAAATTCCATTGTAAAAACTTATATATTGCTTATAAAAAGAATCACTGACTCGTTGTTAATGAGAGTGAGGTAGAACAAATGAATTTTTTGTGGAAGTAGAAGGGCAAACTAAGCGGTTCGTCTGATAGAAAGCTATAACTACTGTCCATGGACATTTGCAATGGCGAACGTTTTGCAAGTTTAAAGTTTAGTTTTTGAAAGGGAAAAGGGAGGAGAAGGCAAGGAAAGGAAGGGGAGGCTAGAAAAGAAAAGAGTAGAAAGGGGGGTGGGCTGCCGGCCACCTCTTTCACCAGACGCATAAATACTTCCACTTTACAACGATTTTTTGTGAGGTCGTGATACTCATTCGATTCGAGCTGGCCCATTCAGAAGCAGCGAAAGCGAATTTAAGGAAATCGACACCGCCTCGCCAGCGGTCACCGTTGTTGCGAGCAGTGTTGCCAGCTTAGTGGATTTTCCACTAAATTTGGTGGTTTCATCTCCTAATTAGTGGCTGAATATTTATTTTAGTGGCTGGTGGATTTTTTAGTGGATTTTTTAGTGGACAGTAGAACTATTCACGAAAAATGAACATTAATTATGTATTTTGCATATTATATGATACCGTATCTTAAATCATTCGTTTCCAAAACAACAAATCGTCAAAACACTATGCAACATAATACTTTAAATAGCTCTAGCTCTTCAAAATTGCTTGTATGGTGATGACTTATAACTTTATGCCCAACAAATACCCAGAAAACATTGCCATTTAAGCCGGAATAATGCAAGGCATGTAGTCGTACTATTCTGATCTCGAGTGTGTTTTGTAGAGTTCTATGAGATAAAATATTTTTGTTAGTGTGTAATATGTGTATTATGTTTTTAATTTTGTTATGTACTGTTTATTGTTATTATGAACCTACTTATTTAAATGTAGTAGTATTTATCAGTGTCACTTTGTTTCCACATAGTTTTATGATAAACGTGTAAGTGAAAATTGCAGGTTTTAATGTATAATATATAAAAAATAATATATAAATAGATATACAGACTTATCGTAATGTTTTTGAATCTTATTAGTCAAATAAAAAAAATAAAGGAAATTTAGATTAAATAATACGCGAATATGAATTTGTGGCGGTGATAAAGAAAGAAAAAAACATAAAATAAAAAATACTCAGCTGAGTGAGCACGATTTATAAGAGATTATTTATTTATACAGCAGATTATATCTGCTGTATAAATAAATAATATGAGTACATGTAAAAAAACAAATGCAAATTACAATTCGTTTCTAATGCGTAAAATTTTAATATTGCATTAAAATTTTAGATAAGATCTTTTAACGCTATCTATATATTTTAAGATTTCTTACGTCTCTAAAATTTACATTGGTATTTGCGGGAAAAAGTGACGGTAACGGCAGATTTTCTGTGTTAGTTATTTAATTTATTTAAATAAATTGTAATGTTTATCGTTTTTAATTTGTTAGAGGTGATTTATCTCAAGGGTGTTATTGTATTAAACAATTTTTAATTAAAACACATATCTTCCTGAAAATGGACATTTACGCAGTCAACAACTTTGTGGAACTTGAAAAGACGTTATAATCAAAATGAGCTGCATAAAATTGGCGTTAACGTCCACGATATAAATGAATCTCAGCTCGAAAATCTATATGACGTGATTCATAAAGCCATGTTTCACCAACTAAAGATGTCCGATTTACTAAGATGTGGGTGTTTTTCTGAGATTTTACAATAATGAGCTTAAGCAGCCCAAAAGCAGTGCTAATGGCAGCGATATAACATTGTCTGGAATTTTTAACTAGAGATTCGGCCCGCTGCCGAATGGGCCGGCTGGAACCGGATAAGTACCACGACCCCACAGAAAATCGACGTAAAGTGGAAGTGATTTTGCTTCCGCGTTTCGTTCGGTGAGTGAGATGGCCCGTGGCCCATCCACCTCTCTTCCTTTCCACCCTCTGTTACCCTCCATACCTTTGCCTCGATCCCCTCCGTCTTTTCCCTCCTCTTCTCTCCAAAATCTCTCAAAAATTCCTCCCCTTAAAAGTTGGCAACGTATTTGCAAGAAATATTGCAAATGTCCATGGGCGGCGTTGATCGCTTACCATCGGTTGAATCACTTCATAAAAAAATCTAATGATTTTTCCTGCCTCAACAATGTTGCTTACTAAGGATGACTAACAGCACCCTTTTCGTATCACGACTTTATTTACCTTTCTTACAACCTTACGACGAAGTTTACGTGTCTTGTAGTTTTAAGAAAATTGATATCGAAGCATTAACATGTGATGTAGGTGGTAAAGACTGACCAGTAATTAAATACTGTCTTTTTTCGTCTGCATGGAAATTTGTGCATATTTCGTCTAATCTTTATTCTTCCTTTTTGTTGTAAAGTAAACAGATCTTCTAAACATCTGGTTCACAGACTATTTATGAGTTTCCTTGCACGTAATAACGTTTTGTCTCCCTTTCAATCGGGTCTCCGTCCAAGATTCGCATATAGATAGCTATTCTTTACATTACAGATGATATCCGTTGGTCCATAAAACGATAGTCGTTAATGTCACACTTGACTTCATTTATGTTTTTAATCAGCCCTGGATCTTCAATTTCTTTTAGGCGGGATAAAAACTGAAAAATGCCGCCCCCGCCCATTTATATTTATTTTTACCTTTATCATCTTCATAATTTCAGCTATCAGATGACCACTAAGTGATTGACATTTGGACATAGGCTTTCCGGAAATAATGTATCCATCGCTGTTCTTTCTATGTTAAGCCTATTTATTTGTGAATTTGGCCGCCCGGGGCATAGTCTCCGGCTTGCCCGCCCTAGATCCGGGCCGGTCTTTAATTATGTTAATTTTGATGTACTTCTTGGCGTTTTTTCAATGTATTAATTCCGTGGTTTCTTCATTGCACGAATCGACTCATGCCCGAGGACGCTTTCAATGTATTCGTAGCATTAATAATGATAATTCTTCGGGGCGTAATCATGACATTGGGGTCCCTCAGGGTGTTGTTGTTGTTGTCTGCGTTGTCTTTCTCCATTTGATTTCATTCTCTCTCTAATATTATTTCCATGCTGACTTGAAGTTATATCGTAATTTTGTAGGAAAATATTCAGATACAGCTATTAAAATATATACCGTGACCATAGATAATTATTTAAATCCGATCAGTTGTAGTTGTTGCAATGAATCTAAGTTTTAATGAAATTCAAGCTATTAAAAAAAATGTATAATAACTTTAAATATCTTCTTCGCCATCACCTATTTTAAATGATTCTGTTATACAACATGCTTTAACTCTGCAGATTACATTAAAAACATTTTTAAATTGCCATCATATAAAACTACTTTTCAAGCTCCGTTTTGGTTTATTAGGCGAGACTACAGAATTTGTTACCTTTTAAAATAAGAGATATTTCAATACTATTTTCGTTTAAGAGATAGGTTAAAGATAATTATCTATATTTATCTTAAACGCATACTGATTAATATAAACACATCAACACCGTCTAGGGATATTTTGTATAAAGTTCTTAAACTCAATAAATACTGACCAGTTTTAAAAT